>CAMZMU010000113.1:19563275-19864835 GCA_947311845.1 Poa pratensis
CTGTTTGAACAATCCAGCCATCTGGAAGGCATGCACAATCCGCCGTGCAATTCTTTTTTTTTTTGACGGGCGCCGTGCAATTCTCTCAACAACAACAAAAAAAACACCGTGCAATTAGATGCTAGAAAAAAAAACGCCGTGCAACCATCTTGTGTGATCCCTGAAGGGAATGAGGGAGAAAACATTTTCTGCAATCAGAAACAACGCAGCGAGCTTAGGACGAGACGTACTTTGTATATCGAATGGAGTAGGAATTTCCATCTGCATCTAAAACCTCGACAAGTGGCGACAGCTTTCTTACTGAATCCTGATGAAACACATGGTCCATGGATATACCTGAATACCTGATACATACGGTGGATGGAAGCTGATGGATATACACTGCATTCATAAGCTGATATGCATCGCTACCATTCTCATTTGGTCCTGACATGGAAGCTGATGGATATATACGGCATTATGGACGTCCTATAGAGATAGCGACCACCTTTCGGTTTCAGGTGAGGGAATAATGCATCATTCGGAGTGCATGTGCCATGCGACTACATAGCTTACTGGTTAGTACACGTGAGATGCCCAATTAATTAAGTTGTTCTCATCACCAATGTACCCCTGTAAACTCGTCGGAGTTAAGTGTTCTCACATACTCCCACTTACTTCCTATGTTTCTAAATATACAAGATGTTTTAATCATTTCACGTGTTGACTAAATGCGGACTGAAATAAGTGAGCATACACACTAACGGTGCGTTTGGTTGGGTGGCTAGCCACCACGTGGTTAGTGGTATCCATTTTTTAGGTGGCTAGCCTATGTTTGCTTTGTATGTTGGGTGTGTGTGGGGGTAACCACATTTTAGGAATATTCCCTCCAAAAAGTGGTTGAGCTCAACCACCAGAAATGTGGTGGTTGGCTCTAACCACCCTAGGGCGAGACGCTAGAATCACCTCTGAGACATTTTTTTGTTGCTCACCTTCTCCTCCAAAATAGAAAAACGGCAAGTAAACCTCCTCATTCTTTCCCCAATATTATTGACACGTGATTTGAAATAGATATGGCACTACGGTATACACTGTTTGAAGGTGATATTTTGCATCAATACTGGAGGTAATTTTCTCCCCCAAATTATAATGTGTTTTGGGCAGAAAATGTGCATGCTCATTTTGTGAGGGTATTCTCACCATCATATCAAGAGGTTACCATATCACCTAACATCTCAAAGCAAACACAAATATCTCTTCAACCAAACACAAAACTTGGATAGCCAACCCACACAACCAAACATGAAAAATGGTTACACACCTTGGTTTGGAAAGCTTGGGCGCCACCCAAAACGAAGTTCTTCGCTTGGCTTGCTCTACAAAACCGCCTTTGGACGGCGGATCGTTTGGCGTGACGGGGACGTCCAAATTGTGGTCTTTTACCGCTTTGTAAAAAGGTGCCTGAATCGGCCTCTCACCTCCTAGTCCATTGTCGTTTCACCACTCGGATTTGGACCCTCTTAAAAGTTTGGCTCGGGCTACAACACCTTGATCTCTCACCTTGGCTGGATCTTTCCCTCAAGGATTGGTGGCGACATATGTCCGGTGTCGTATGATCAACCGCAAGGCAATGACTTCCCTAGTCCTCCTCATCTCTTGGGAAATTTGGAACGAGCGGAACGCTCGTGTGTTCCGTAACAAGAACACATCGTCTATTAGCATCTTCTCCAAGATCAAGAACGAGGCGAAGTTGTGGGTGATTGCGGGGGCAAAACGTCTTGGAGAATTAATGCCGGGAGAGTAATCCTTTGTTGTAATGTATTTTTTATGTTGCCCGAACACTATGCCCTAACTCTCTCTTAATAAAGAAAATGGGGCAAATCTTTTGCCCCTTGTTTCTAAAAAAAAAAGGTTACCCCCAACCACTTTTTCATAGCCACTGAACAAAACACACCCTAAAACGTGTCTAGATACATAGATATATGTGAATCTAGAAAAGTTAAATATTTTATATTTAGAAACGGATGGAATGGATATGAGCTTAAATTGTTTACTGACCCCGTTCAATAAAATTCCCGAACACATCAGTTGTGTTAGATGAGGGTAGGTGCATGATCTATCTGCCACACAAGGAGAAGGACACGATATAAAAAAGGCAAGGAATAGTTTCCCCTTTGTTACAAAAGTCAAAATTCTTACCAAATTATATTATGTTTAGCGAAATTACCTTGTTAGATGTGTCTTTTTGTTGTAAAAACCATTCCAAAGATTATTTTTAGCGGTATTTTTAACTTCAAAATATATTTTGAAACAAATCAGTATCCAGGATATGCACACATTGATATGACAATAAAGAGCAAAATGTAGTCAGCTTCCATTGAAATACATCCACCTCCTCGGATGTCTGGTTGTTCCTGGTCAAGGTCCGCCTGATACTAATATAGTGACACTACATACAGTACATATCATTGGCAACTGAAAATTTTCCTTTATACGATGTTATATAAAGTTGGATAATGTTGGGAAAGAGTTCGCCACCTAGCCATGCATCTTCCAAATAATAAGTGTTATTTCCATTTGCAACTATAAAGGATCCTCCACCAAATAACTCATCTCTGACTCCCATGATGCCCTTCAAAATACGGGAATCGGTAGGTTTGGTTGACACTTGTGACAACTTCTTAGAATGTAGGTATTAAATGCGCATAAATATTTTCACGTGTGTTCCTCATCGAATGGCCTAAATAATTATTTACTTTACGTAGGCATATTTGCTCCTAAGACTAGTCACAATGGGGAGTATCATAGATCAGTATCATGCATATGATACTAGTCTATGATACTACCCGATACTCATTATACTAGCTACATCAGATTTTTGCCAACATGGCATGCATGATACTAGCTATGATACTCCCATTGTGGCTAGTCTAATCCATCTTGATTTTTAGGTGGAAAAATTAGGCTAGACTCGTATAATCGATATTTTTTGTTTATGTTCATCACTTTGACGTGAAAAAATGAATCTGTAGTAGTTTATCTTTTTTCAAAACTCCTTTAGGTACTTGAAGAGATAAAATAAATATCGGTAGACTAGTTAGAGCACCATTTGTGACAACAAGGTGATTTTTGTATGAGAAAAAGTTTCATTTCCACTATCCCAACTTTTTCTCAAAATCAACATCGACCGGCTTTATTCTTTGTTTGAGAATTTTTGGGATAGAATAGGGACCCTAGGTACTGAAAAGGTAAAGAGTCAGTCTTGCAACCAAACAGCTTGTCCTCACATTTATCATCCACTGGCGTAGCTTAGTGGAGGCCAACATGGGCCATGCCCCCCCCCCCCCCCCAACTTAATTAGAATTTGCCTAATAGTACCATGTATTTACCATTTTTTAACATATAAAACATAAAATAATTCAAACTGGCCCCCTCAGCTATCATCTAATCTCTTTTGGCCCCTCCAAATATGCTGGTCAAGCTCCGCCACTGTTATCATCCCTAGCCTTTCGAAAGCAGATAGTCTCGCCTTTCAAAAGTAGACAATCTTGCTCTTATTAAAATTATAAGCAACGATAATTGTTAAAACATACATAGGACGAGTTCCAGTGTCGGGCAACGAACATTGTTTCTCAAAACCTTTCGAAGTTTAGATATAATGACCAATGTCATCATAAATTTTTATAGGAACACTTTGTCCCTATACAAAGTACATAATTCGCGTAACGGTTGTGCAAATCCCTTAATGCGCAATGGTTTGCTGCAACTGAGAACATTTCATCTTATCGTATACTTTTTCAAATGGATTCTGAATAGGACTCTATCCAAATTTTTTACTTTCATACTCATGAGCGGCCTCTTGCTGAAAGCTGTTTGGATGTTCATTGTTTGCACAAAAAATTTACCATTTGAATCACTGTGTTACAGATATCGGAAGGGCCGATTCCGCTCCCGCACCAGCCGAACAGATGATTATCCATGTTGGGGCGTACGTCATGTCAAGTGTATGAATGCAACAACGTGACGGACCATTATATCCGTATATTCAGATAGGTAGAGGTACAGTGGCGGAGCTTGGGCTGAATTCCAGGGGGGGCAAATGGGCTGGGGGGCTAAAGTATAAGGTTTAGTCTGATTTTCAGTTGATAAGTGGGCCAAATACATGTATATATTAGGCTGAATCTTCATGGGCTGGGGGGGCGACAGCCCATTTCGCCCCCATGAAGCTCGGCCACTGTAGAGGTAGAGAGCTACCCATTGTTAAGTAGTCTAGCCTTTGTATAATTATGTCTATACGTGTATTGTACACATGTACTCTGATCCTTATATATAGTGGAAAGACGTGAGGGTTGTTCACCCCACGCAAACCCTAAAACCTCTTTTATCTTGGTATCAGAGCCACGCGCCGCCGCGAGCCCTTCTCCGCGACTGCGCGCACGATCCGATCGGCGTCCTCCCTCCGCGCCGCCGCGAGAACTCAACCGCGGCATCACGATGTCGTCGTCCGCCCTCACGTCGACGGATGTCGGCGCCCTCGCCTCCTCTTCTTCCGCGTCCACTCCCGCCGCGATCTCGCTCTCCGTCCCCGTCCGACTCGACCACGGCAACTTCATGCTGTGGAAGGGCCTCCTCCTGCCCAACCTCTCCGGCGCCGGTCTCCACGGCCACCTTGATGCGACCAAGGTTGCGCCGGCGAAGGAGATCATCACGGGAGAAGGCGATAAGGCGGTGACCATCCCCAACGCCGCCTATCATCACTGGTGGACTCAGGATCAGAAGGTCCTGGGATTTCTTCTCGGCGCCATGGAGCCAACCATCGCGTGCCAGCTGATCGGCTGCAAGACTGCCGCCGAGGCGTGGACATCAGTTCATGCCATGTTCGGCGCCCACAGCCGCGCGAACGTCCGGCACATCCGACGTCAACTCCAAACCCTGCGGAAGGAGGATAAGCCTGCAGCGGAATATATGCACATGATGAAATCACTTGCAGACACCATGGCTGCCGCCGGATCTCCTATCTCCAACGACGAACTCGTCGACCACATCATCACCGGGCTCGGCTCCGCGTTCAACTCCATCGCGGCATCGCTCACTGTTGGCAACCAGTCCGTGACTTACACCGACTTCTACGCGCACATCCTCTCCTTCGAGGCACTTCAGGCGCAGCAAGCGCAAGCCGAGGGATGGACCTCGTAAGCCAATGCCGTCTCGCGCCCTGCACCTTCCACCGGCCATCGCCCTCGCGTGCCTGAGTACAACCAGGTGCTTCTTCCTCCGGGCGGCAACGGCGGATATCGCCCCCACGGTGACAGCAATCCCTACGGTGGCGGAAACCCCTATGGCGGCGGCTATCAGGGTGGCGGTGGTGGCAACCCCTACGGGGGCAGCAACGCCTATGGAGGCGGCAACACCTACGGTGGCGACAACCGTAACGGCGGTAACGGTGGCGGTGGCCGCAACGGTGGCGGCGGTGGCCGCAATGGAGGAGGAGGTCGCCAGCGCAGGCGCCCTCGCTGTGGCTACTGTGGATATTGGGGGCATCTCGCTCCCGACTGTCGCCGTGCAGGGAGGACTACCGCTCCAATAACCAGCGCTCCGGCAACTCGGCTTTGACGAGTGGTGGTGAGAACCATCACTGGCATCTGGACACCGGCGCCACGGATCACCTGACAAGTGAACTCGAGCGCCTTCAGTTCTATGAGCGATATGGTGGCAAGGATCAAGTGCAAGTGGCTAATGGTTCAGGTTTGTCAATTTCGCATATTGGTTATTCGAATCTAGCCGTTCATCACTTCATCTAAAAAATGTTCTTCATGTTCCCCATATCAGCAAACATCTCCTTTCCGTTTTTCGCCTTGTTTCCGATAATGATGTGTTTGTTGAATTTCATCGTCATGCTTTCTTTGTTAACGACAAGGCCACGAGGAGAATCGTCCTTCAAGGTAGGAGTCGTGGAGGGCTCTACCCTATTCCATTTTCCAAAGCGTCGTTCACCTCCAGTCGTCACGCCTCCGCTAGTGTCAAGGTCACTCCATCGCAGTGGCATCAGCATCTCGGTCATCCATCAAATAATGTAGTGCAATCTATTGTTAGAACAAATGAGCTTTCTTGTTCGTCGTCAGACAATTTATCCCTCGTGTGTGATGCATGTCAGCGTGCTAAAAGTCATCAGTTACCTTATTCTTTGTCATCTCATGTCACTAGTATGCCTCTTGAGTTAATACATACTGATGTTTGGGGTCCAGCACGTGCTTCTTCGGGGGGGGGGGGGGTACAAATACTATGTTAGCTTTGTGGATGACTATTCTCGTTTTTGCTGGATTTATCTCCTTAAAAACAAGTCCGATGTTGAGCAAAAAAATTATGCTTTCCAGGCTCATGTTGAGCGCCTCTTGAACGCCAAAATAAAGGTTGTCCAATCTGATTGGGGTGGTGAGTATCATCGTCTCCACCATTATTTCCAGCGCACGGGAATCTCACATCGTGTGTCCTGCCCACATACATCCCAACAAAACGGTATTGCTGAGCGTAAACACCGTCACCTGGTTGAAACTGGCCTTGCCTTGCTCGCTCATTCTTCACTCCCCCTACATTATTGGGATGAAGCATTCCTTACGGCGTGCTATCTTATCAACCGTATGCCTACACCTGTGCTTAAAAATGAAACGCCTCTTTTTCGACTTCTCCAGGTCCAGCCAAACTATTCCTCTCTTCGCATCTTTGGGTGCGCGTGTTGGCCCAGTCTTCGCAAATATAACTCCCACAAGTTAGATTTTTGCTCTAAGATGTGTGTCTTCCTCGGTATAGCCCGATGCACAAGGGTACAAGTGCTTGGATAAATCCACGGGGCGTATCTATATTTCTCGTGACGTAGTCTTCGATGAAACAGTGTTCCCCTTTGCTACACCTGGAGTCTCTGTTGATGTGTCCACTTTAGAACAGTCCATTACTTTCCCTTCTAATGAACCGGTTACGAATACACCGATGCGAAATTATGACCTGACGTTTTTATCCACTAATACTCCTGTGGCAGATGCTATTTTTCCTCAGGAATCTTCGGTGCCCAGCCGTGCTAGCGATGCCCCGCCAGCGTCGCTGATCGACGTCCCGCCAGCATCGCCGATCAACGTGCATGGTGCAGCCATGCACGGCTCGCCGCTTCGTGTGGCCTCTGCATCGTCCGCACCCGGCCCATCTCCGTCCGGGGCCGGCCCAGTTCCCGCTGTCTCCAGCGTGGCTCCCGTCGCCCATGCGTCACCGGTGCAACAGGGGCAGCTCCTGCCGCCCTCTGCCGATCCATCGGCCGCTGCACCTTCAGCTGCTCCTCCGTCTGGAGCCGATGATCCTACGCACGCCATGGTAACACGTGCGCCCGACAACACCAGGAAGGAGAAGAAATATACTGATGGGACAGTCCGTTACGATCCACATCGACGGGCGTTCTTTGCTGCACCAGTATCTCATCGGGAAGCATTGCAGGAGCCTGCCTGGTGTGCGGCTATGGCGGATGAGTTTGCTGCACTCACTCAGACCAGCACATGGACATTGGTTCCACGCCCCCCCGGCGTCAATATCGTTGGTAGTAAATGGGTTTTTAAAACCAAGCATCGTCCCGATGGCAGCATTGATAAACACAAGGCTCGTTTGGTAGCGCGCGGTTTCACCCAGCAGCATGGGATCGACTATGGTGATACATTCAGTCCGGTTGTGAAACCTGCAACTGTTCGTCTTGTGCTCTCACTTGCAGTTTCTCGCAGTTGGAGTCTTCGGCAAGTGGATGTTAGCAATGCATTCCTTCATGGGTTTTTGACTGAAGATGTCTATATGCAGCAGCCGCCAGGTTTTGAGGACGCCCGATATCCCTCGCATGTGTGCAAGCTCCATCGGTCTATCTATGGTCTGAAGCAGTCACCACGCGCCTGGTATGCTCGTTTGAGTCAGCTTCTTTATCAGCTCGGTTTTTCTGCGTCGAAGGCCGATACATCCTTGTTCCATTTCTCTCGGGATGGCATTCAGATTTATATGTTGGTTTATGTTGATGACATCGTCATTGCTGGCTCCACCTCCGAGGCGGTTGATCGCTTGGTACATGCTCTCGCATCTACGTTTCCCATTAAGGATATGGGTAAGCTGGATTACTTTCTTGGATTGGAAGCGTCTTACAATTCAGGGGGCATGACATTGACTCAGCGGAAGTATGCACTTGATCTTCTTCATAGAGTCAATATGGAGAATTGTAATCCAGCTCCCACTCCGCTGAGTACGTCAGAGAGGCTGGCTCGCGATACAGGTGTTGTACTTAGTACCGATGATGCCTTCCGGTACCGTAGCATTGCTGGAGGCTTGCAGTATCTGACCCTTACTCGCCCAGATATTTCGTTTGCAGTGAATAAGGTGTGCCAGTATCCCTCCCAGCCCACTGAACCTCATTGGGAAGCAGTTAAGCGAATTTTGCGATATGTCAAAGGGACTCTCCAGGTTGGCTTGCAGATTCGGAGATCCCCATCATCAGTCATTAGCATTTTTACTGATGCAGATTGGGCTGGCTGTGTGGATGATCGTCGCTCCACGAGTGGCTTTGCTGTGTTTGTTGGACCGAACATCATTTCTTGGAGTTCTCAGAAACAGCCAATAGTCTCGAGATCTAGCACCGAGGCTGAGTACAAAGCCTTGGCAAATGGGGCTGCTGAAGCAATATGGGTGGATTCTCTTCTTAAAGAGCTTGGTGTAACTCAGCAGCGTCCTCCCATTCTGTGGTGTGATAACCTTGGGGCTACATATCTGACGGCGAATCCAGACTTCTATGCTCGGACGAAGCACATTGAGATAGACTTCCATTTTGTGCGCGAACGGGTAGCAGCGGGCCTATTGGATGTCAGATTTATTTTCACTAATGATCAGCTGGCTGATGTGTTTACTAAACCAGCCACTAGACAGATGCTAGACCGGTTTAAGACCAATCTCAACCTAGTTAGTAGAGGTTTAGATTGAGGGGTGTGTTAAGTAGTCTAGCCTTTGTATAATTCTGTCTATACGTGTATTGTACACATGTACTCTAATCCTTATATATAGCGGAAAGACGTGAGGGCTGTTCACCCCACGCAAACCCTAAAACCTCTTTTATATATAGTGGTCCAGTACAGGCAATAGCTAAGCTTCTAGACAGGGGACGTGCTGGACGTAACACTAAACCGAACGCGTAATGATTAGCTGGTCCAGTGAATTAAGGATCCTCATTCGAAAACGAAATCAAGATGTACTACTACTATAAACACGAGTTAATCAGAGATCACTGGCAGTTGGTCGACCAACGGCTCCTCTGCCTCCCGTGTCGCTCCTCTGGGGTGACACCGGGGCCTCCCAAACCCTAGCCGCCGCCGGCCTCCCCCCTACTCCATCCCCCTCGTCGCCACCAGACGAAGCTGCCGGGAAAGCCCGCGCGGCCGCCCGTGACGGTGGCGGCGGGGATTTCGCCGCTTCACTGCATGAAGGGCCTGACTGTTGGGGCGGCGGCCTCGAGGTGAGGGCGGCGTCGGGCCTGGCGGCGGGGGCACTTGCTGGTGCTGTGAGACCGTCTCCCTCGGCCGCGCGGGCGGCGAAGGAGCGGTGGTTCGTGGTCACGGCGTGGAGGTGCCTCGTCAGCCTCCGGCGCCAGATCTGAAGACGGCGGTTGCGACCCACGCGGATCCCATCTCGCCTTGCCGGGTGGCTGTCAGGGGCCCTGTCGGGAGAAATCTTCGGCCAGCTTGGTGGTCGCGTCGTCGGCGACGTCTCGACGCCGCTCCCCTCCTTGGAGGCGACAATGAGGTATGGTCCTTGCCCGCTCTCCTCCCCTGCGCCTGGGTGAAAACCCTACTTCCCTGCTGAACGGGCGACGGCGGCGCTCCAGCGTCGTGCCCTCCTTGGAGGCGTCGTATTGGGCTGCGGGGAGGTGGTGGCGATGCGTGGTGTTTGCGGTCTGCTTGTGGCGGCGTGCTCCTGTGGCGAGGTGTCGTCCAGTTCGGTCAAAACTCCCTCCTTTGCTGCTAACCTGCGCAGGTGGTCTGCTCTTCCGCGGGTCGGCGCCCTCGAGCCTGGCGAGAGGGGAATGGGTTCCCCTCTGCGGCGGCAGTAGCCTGGAGTTTTGGTTGAGAGACAGAGGCCAGGTTGAGCTCTGCCCTTTCTTGGCGGCCATTGCTTTCTTTGTGTCGTGTCTTCGGTGTGTGCCCATGTGCGATAGCCTGCGTCTTGTCATGATGTCGGGACCGGCCGTGACGTCTGTGGGTAGTGTGCGAGCTGTGGCGTCCGTGCTTGGATCTGCTCTTCTGCAAATCGGTGTGTTTGCTCTTCGTGCTCTCGGTGAGCTGCTCTACCTTCTGGTACGGCGTCCTTCGAGCCAGGACGAGAAGACAGGGGTCGTCTTCGAAGGTGGAGGCGAAGGGCAGTCGACGACGACAAGCAGGGTGTAATGAAGGCGGGACTCTCCGGCGGCGTTCTTTCACGGTGTTCTCCCCTTGGTGCTGACCGTGTCGGCGGACGGTGGCCTCGATGATCAAGCTGTGCTTCCATTTTTATTCTATGTTTGCTTGTTCTTTCGTTGCTTGTAAGCTGTTCTTGCAGCATGGTTGTAATGTGCCATTGTAAACTCTGGGCTTTGTTAATTCAAAGCTGGGCTTATGCCTTTGTTCTAATAAACACGAGTTAATTAGCAAGTAGCGAGAAATTAAAGAGTATAGCTAGATAGGCTAGGATGGTTGTTAAGTTGTTATTATTTTTAGATATAAAGGACCCCTGGAAGGGAGCCCTAGTTCCATTGCCCAAATGAAACCAGCCATATTCAGGTTATTACATGAAGAAAGTAAGGCTAAAACGAAGAAGCAAATAAAGGTTCCTCAGGCTAAGAGTCTAGGGTTTTAGCAACCGAATCATTACAAACTGATAGAGAAATCTGCAAACGCTAAAGACTCGGGTCTAGTAACTACTCAGGAAATGGTGTGACGCTCGACGACATCCCGGATCTTGGCCCTGAACTCTTGCAGAGGTATCATCTCAGCACGCGGCAGTGGTTTCCCCCAGGTGATCTTCTCAGCAGGGGTCATCGGCAAGGCCACCCTTGGTAGCTGGTAGCAGGGGGGAGTGTCAGGTGCAGCAACACCCATCTTCGACACCGGGAGCGAGGCAGCGAAGGAACCCAGAGATTTCAGTCCTAGAGCTACCCCCATGACAATGCAGGGGTTTCCCTCATTTTTCCCATGACCATTTGCTCGAATTTGTCGATCAAGCTCAGCATCGGTGGTTTGAACATCAGTCTCCATTTCTTCATCGTCTTCAGAATCATCCACCAAATCTGTTTCATGCATAACCAAGTTTGACTGTCAAATATCAAAGCATTACGAGATTTCCAAATGCTCCAAAGTACCGCAGCACAGATTGTGTTCAGGCTAGCATGCTTTTTATTTGAAATCCAAAACTTAGCTATAGACATGTAATCAGATCCAACACTAATACCCAAGACGTTTGAAACAGAGGACCAAACTTTTTGGGAAACAATACATCCAAAGAACAAGTGATCCGAAGTTTCCACTTCATTGCAAAATACACAGTTTACAGGTTTGTGCATTTTGCGTTTTAGCATGTGATACGTCCAAAACGTATCTATAATTTTTGATTTTTCCTTTTAATATTATGACTTTGGCACTTCTTTTTATATTAAGTTTATGATTTATTTGGACTAACCTATTAATAGTTGTAAAAGTGCACAATGTTCTTGTTTTACACTTTGATGTGTAGGAATTATCAAGAAAACAAGAGGAAATCTTGTTGGAGTCGAATTGGGACTTTCCTGAAATCTGTCTGAGAACGGTTTACGAAGATGGGCTCGTTTGGGCCCGAAGACGGCGTCCCACGGAAGTCTCGCCGAAGACAAAGTTGCAAGAAATTTTACGGCGAACGTTCTAGACATAAAATTCGCCTGATTCCGAGTCCGGACGGCCGAGATAAGCCTGATTTACTGCAACCCTAGAGGGATGACGGAAATCCGAGAGATATATAAAGGGAGGAAACCTAGGTCGTGGCCAACACCCCATACCACGAATTTGCAGCCACCAAAGCCACATTTTTGCCTCCCCCATGGATCCCATCTCCATGGGGGAGGGCTCCCAAGAAGCCATGAAGGAGGGAGGCTAAGGGGCAGCGCTCCCCCATGATGTCGGCGCCGGGGAAGGAGCTCCCCGCGCCGCCGCCCCGCGCCACCACGCTGCCTCTCCGCCGTTTTCACTGCCATCTCCATCACCAACTCCTCCTTGTATTCAGTGGTTCATCCTCCCACAAAGCTCTGTACCGTCCTATGTAAACATGTTGTTTGATGCTATAATATTTATCCTATGATCTATGACATGTTTGTGTAGTTTATTTGTCTTTTGATTGCTTGGTTGAATGTCTTTGGTTCATTAGAGTTGTATGTTGATATGGTACTGTCCTTTGGTGTCCATTATACTTGTACGCGCATGGATCAAACATCACGGGGTTGGTAGTATTTGTAAACGAAGGGGGAGTCATGCCGGAGTGACAGAAACCTAAGGCGCGAACCGGTTAGTTACACGTATGGGAGTAAGAGGACCTTAAACTTAAGGCTATGGTTGGGGAAACCTTAATGCATTGTTAGTATTCGTGGATGCTTTCTAACAATCCAATCATATAGTACTTGTAATCCCAAGTAGTGGAGTGCATGTATATTTAGCCTCTCCCACATAGAAAACTGCATCGAAGACAATGAACCCGATATATTCGGTAATTAATCTTGGACAAAGCCATCACAATTACCACCACTTTTCCACACTCATGGTACTGTTAGTTTATGGTTACTTAGTATACTTTATTGCTGCAGCACTAACATTTACTTTTTGTATTTATTATCTCGCAAAGCTATCTCTCATACCCGTATTATTACTCTAGTATTATTTCCTAGATAAAAACGTTTAGTGTGCGTAGAGTTGTATCAGTGGTTGATAGAACTTGAGAGAATACTTATCCTACCTTTAGCTCCTCGTTGGGTTCGACACTCTTACTTATCGAAAAGGCTACAGCGATCCCCTATACTTGTGGGTTATCAAGACCTTTTCTGGCGCCGTTGCCGGGGAGCATAGCGTGGGTGAATATTCTTGTGTGCACTTGTTTGCTTTATCTCTAAGTAGTTTTTATTTTCAGTTTTAAGTTGTTTTCTATCTTAGTATGGGTAGGAAATACGAATTATAAAAAAATTAGTTGTACTTGTTATCTAAAAACGTTTTCAAAAAGAGAGTGATTGGAAAGATGAGCAATGGTTAAGTGGGGGTCGACCTTGAACACTTGTGTTCATGCCTATGAAACCAAAGCAAATCTTTCCATGGAAGCTTCTCATCCAAAAACATGTAAATATTGTGTATATACCTCTGTACATAAAAATAAAATGCTAATTATAGTCTCAAGTTAATTAAAGTTGATAGTTTTGCTTTGCTGTCCAGAAACAGATTTTCTGTGCTCCACCGTATAAATGTTTAAAATCACCAGAACGTGATCTTGATCTGAAATTTCTTGAGTGCAAAGTGATGCTTATTATTTCTTTCATTAGACTAACTTTTTGTGATTTGAGTTACGTAGCTGTCTCGAAAAATTCGATCTTCACCGACTGTTCAATTTAGACAGATTCCTGTGCTTCACTGTAAAAAATCGTGATAAATCTCAGAATAGTATTTTGACCTGAAATTTTTTGCGTAAAACTGAGATTATGATCTGCCTTTCATTAGTTAAAAGTTTTTCGATTTGAGCTACTTAACTATCTCGTTGAATGCCATCTTTACGGACTGTTCAGTTTTGACAGATTTCTTTGTTTATTCAATATTGTACTTGGTGTTGTTAGTTTCATTAGTTTTTCGACGGACAACGGAAATCATGAACACCTTAGTATATACAGTGGCTAATGTTGAGTAAAGATTATAAAACTTGTCAATGCTTGAACATGAGTGGATTTTATTTAATGAGTACTAACCCTACTAATGAGTTTTGTGAAGTTTTATGTGGATGTAGCTATAAGATCTAATCAATATGGTGATATAAGATGAACAAGAAGACGCAAGAGCTCAAGCTTGGGGATGTGTAGGTGCATCCCAAGAACATATTCAAGAAGATACAATCATCTAAGCTTGGGGATGCCCGAGTCATCCCCCTATTCATCAACTAACATGAGGTTGTCTCGTTCATACTCTATATTACCCGTCCACATGATATGTATTGTCTTAACTTGTATTATAATTGCTTTTATATGTCTTGGTTTTACCTTCTTTAGTTTTATTAGGCTCTTTATTTGGTTTCTATTGCTTCTTTACTTTCACTTATAAATTCAAAACAACAAAAATATTTTCTTTTGTTTTGCTTCTTTGTTTGGTTCTTTATTTTGATTTTATTTGGTTTTTACTTTTGATTTTTATTTAGAGTTTTCCTTGCTGTAGCTAGCATGTTTAGGTCTTGCTTAGCCTCTGGTCTCTTAGTTTATCAAAAATAAAGTACCAAGTTTTACCCATTTAGCTTAGTTGATACATATGTAAAAAGTGATTTTCTGTTTTCGCATCTACTGCTCATTGCGCGATTTTTCATATTTTACTGGAAACTCTAAAAATCACGTAAAAATTACTGATGTTGTATCACCGAATCCTCTGCATGCACAAAAATTGGCTAAAATTTCGGACATGTTTTAGAGCACCTAAAAATTACGTTTGCCAGCTGCTGTTTTTCTGGACAGATTCTGACTTTTGTTGCAAGAGTGGCCTCTTTGCGTTTTCATTTGATTATTAATGGTTCTTACCTTTCATTTAGAAGTTGGCCATTTAAGCAACCTTTCTGTAACTTAAAAAAAATTTGATTTGGTTTAATAGCAGCACTTTGGAAATATTATGTATTGCAATAAGTGCCTAGCTAAAAGGCGTTAAAGAAAAGCGCTTATGGGAGGCAACCCATTATTTTTATTTCTGCAATTTTTTTTTCTTGAGTCAAGGAGTTTGTTTACTTCTGTAGCAACTCCTTTGTATCTTTACTTTCATGCATTGTTGTGCCAAGAGTAGTCTCTAATGATAAGATGTTGCTAAAATTTTGATTGCTGCGCAGGAACAGATTTCTGCTGTTCACTGTACGAAATTCATAAAATCACCAGATTGTGAATTAAATCTGAAATTTGTGCGTAATCCTGATATATGTATGCATCTTTCGTTAGTTCAAAGTTTTTCGATCTGAGTAACGTAAGTGCCTCGAAAAAATTCGTCTTTGCGGACTGTTCTGTTTTAGACAGATTATGTCATTTATTTTGCATTCTCTCTTTTACTAGTGTTGAGTGGAATTCTTTTTTGGGTGGAAGAGCTTCACGTAACATCAGTGGCTGTAGCTAATGTTTAAAGTAACGGTCATATTGCGTCCTTACAGAACATGTGAGTTTTTGATTGTGCACTAACCCTCTAATGAGATTTACTTTGAGTTTGGTGTGGCGGAAGTTTTCAAGGGTCAAGAGAGAAGGTGATATAATGTGATCAAGAAGAGTGAAGAGCTTAAGCTTGGGATGCTCCCATGGATCTCCCCAGCATATTTCAAGAAGACTCAAGCGTCTAAGCTTGGGGATGCCCAAGGCATCCCCTTCTTCATCGTCAAAATTATCAGGTCATCTCTAGTGAAACTATATTTTAATTCTTTCACATCATATGTGTTGTTCTTGGAGCGTCTGTATCTTATTATTTATTTATCTTAGCATCAAACACCGGTTACATTAATAAGTTGATCGTCACATATTTTATTTATCCTCTGTTTTCAATGTTTACTTGGTTAATGGATTACTTATTGAAACTTAAAAATGATGTGTGAATAATACTGTTTAGTAGTTTATGTTTTCTTATGGTTAGTCTCAACTAGCTAATAGTGCATATTATGTTATTTTGATATTAACATGCATTGTCCTGTTCATAAGATGGTATGGAATTGTGGTATCCTCCTCTTTTATAATTGCTTTTATATGTCTTTGTTTCTTTACTTTCACTCTATTGTGGTTAATGAAGCAATGGAATTGTGGTGTCCTGTTCATAAGATGGTATGGAATCACTCCATATTACCCGTCCACATAATATGTATTGTCTTAACTTGTATTATAATTGCTTTTATATGTCTTTGTTTTGCCTTCTTTAGTTTTATCAGGCTCTTTATTTGGTTTCTATTACTTCTTTACTTTCACTTATAAATTCAAAACAACAAAAATATTTTCTTTTGTTTTGCTTCTTTGTTTGGTTCTTTATTTTGATTTTATTTGGTTTTTTACTTTTTAATTTTTATTTAGAGTTTTCCTTTCTATAGCTAGCATGTTTAGGTCTTGCTTAGACTCTGGTCTCTTAGTTTATCAAAAATAAAGTACCAAGTTTTACCCATTTAGCTTAGTTGATACATATGTAAAAAGTGATTTTCTGTTTTCAGCATCTACTGCTCATTCTGTGATTTTTCATATTTTATTGAAAACTCTAAAAATCACGTAAAAATTACTGATGTTGTATCACCGAGTCCTCTGCATGCACAAAAATTGGCTAAAATTTCGGACATGTTTTAGAGCACATAAAAATTATGTTTGTCAGCTGCTGTTTTTCTGGACAGATTCTGACTTTTGTTGCAAGAGTGGCCTCTTTGCGTTTTCATTTGATTATTAATAGTTCTTACCTTTCATTTAGAAGTTGGCCATTTAAGCAAACTTTCTGTAACTTAAAAAAAATTGATTTGGTTTAATAGCAGCACTTTGGAAATATTATGTATTGCAATAAGTGTCTAGCTAAAAGGCGTTAAAGAAAAAGGCTTATGGGAGGCAACCCATTATTTTTATCTCAGCAATTTTTTTTTCTTGAGTCAAGGAGTTTGTTTACTTCTGTAGCAACTCCTTCGTATCTTTACTTTCATGCATTTTTGTGCCAAGAGTAGTCTCTAATGATAAGATGTTGCTAAAATTTTGATTGCTGCGCAGGAACAGATTTCTACTGTTCATTGTACGAAATTCATAAAATCACCAGATTGTGAATTAAATCTGAAAAAAATTGTGTGTAATCCTGATATATGTATGCATCTTTTGTTAGTTCAAAGTTTTTGATCTGAGTAACGTAAGTGTCTCGAAAAAATTCGTCTTTGCGGACTGTTCTGTTTTAGATAGATTATGTCATTTATTTTGCATTCTCTCTTTTACTAGTGTTGGGTGGAATTCTTTTTTGGGTCGAAGAGCTTCACGTAACATCAGTGGCTGTAGCTAATGTTTAAAGTAACGGTCATATTGCGTCCTTACAGAACATGTGAGTTTTTGATTGATGCACTAACTCTCTAATGAGAATTACTTTGAGTTTGATGTGGCGGAAGGTTTCAAGGGTCAAGAGAGAAGGATGATATAATGTGATCAAGAAGAGTGAAGATATTAAGCTTGGGATGCTCCCATGGATCACCCCAGCATATTTCAAGAAGACTCAAGCGTCTAACCTTGGGGATGCCCAAGGCATCCCCTTCTTCATCAGCAACTTATCAGGTCATCTCTAGTGAAACTATATTTTAATCCTTCCACATCATATGTGTTGTTCTTGGAGCGTCTGTATCTTATTATTTATTTATCTTAGCATCAAACACCGGTTACATTACTAAGTTGATCGTCACATATTTTATTTATCCTCTGTTTTCAATGTTTACTTGGTTAATGGATTACTTATTGAAACTTAAAAATGATGTGTGAATAATACTGTTTAGTAGTTTATGTTTTCTTATGGTTAGTCTCAACTAGCTAATAGTGCATATTATGTTATTTTGATATTAACATGCATTATCCTGTTCATAAGATGGTATGGAATTGTGGTATCCTCCTCTGAATGATTTAATTGAATCGACTTGGCACATGCTCACACATGTTCATGACTGAAAAATAAAAGTCAATTAAATCTTGATGATCTATTTTGCCTCAGAGTTTTAGTATCATTTTTATGCCTCCGTTAATTTTATTCTGTCGCAAGTATGATTTGACGGTTATTGCTCTCTTGATTGTTGCTTTCCAGTCTATTGCTAGCCTTCAACTGTACTGAGCGGGAATGCTGCTCGTGCATCCAAAATCCTTAAAACCAAGTTATCCCAAAGAGTCCACTATAAATTCCTATGCATGGTATTTCAAGCTATTCCAAGTAAATTTTCATGTGCTACCTTTAAAACCTTCAAAAAACTTCTCATTTTGTGACAGCGTTTTTAGCTCATGAGGACGGGGTGGATGTCTTTATGTCACCTGTCAAACAGACTTTACCACCGGACTAGTGGCATATACATCCGCTTATCCATTAATTTTGCAAAAAGAGCTGGCAAATGGGGTGCCCAGTCCCAATTAATTACAACTTTAACAGTTTAATTCTCTTCACATTTTTGCCCTGATTTATCAGACAAGCAATGATACCGTGAAATATCTGCATGTGTAAACAAAAGAGAAAAGAGGGATGATCTGCCTTGCTGGTAGAAATAACGTCCTTCATGGGAGCCGCTCTTAAAAGTCTGGTTGGCAGGGGTCATATTGTACTTTTCCATTTTCTGATTCGTTGACGGGAACAACCACCTCCCAAAACATATTTTTACTTCTGTTTTATAAATAAAAAGCTCTAGCACATGTTAATCCCTGCTTCCCTCTACGAAGGGCCAATCTTTTATTTTTATGTTGAGTCATCATCATTTCTTTGAGCACCTTCTCGAGAGCATAAGTGTCATTCTTAGTGTAATGTGCTTGTCCCATAATACGGTTATCTGCGGTATAACTATGATGCTTTTACCTTTGATCTCTTTACATCTAGTCTTCACTTAAAATTCCGAGCTGCCTTGGCATTTATGTTTTGCTCCACAATTAAGGGCAAGCGAGATATCACTCTACCATGATTTATTATGATCATTACAATCTTGTTGATGTTTATAAATTTCATGTTATGAGCTTTTAGTTCGTTGATACTTTTCATTGGGTAACATGATTGCTAAGTTTTATTATCCATACATCATGCAATTGTTAAAGGCTGATCATAACATTTACAATCAAAAATTATTTTTTTATCATTTACCTACTCGAGGACGAGCAGGAATTAAGCTTGGGGATGTTGATACGTCCAAAACATATCTATAATTTTTGATTGTTTCATGTTAATATTATGCCTTTGGCACTTGTTTTTATATTAAGTTTATGATTTATTTGGACTAACCTATTAATAGTTGTAAAATTGCACAATATTCTTGTTTTACACTTTGATGTGTAGGAATTATCAAGAAAACAAGAGGAAACCTTGTTGGAGTCGAATTGGGACTTTTCTGAAATCTGTCTGAGAACGGTTTACGAAGATGGGCTCGTTTGGGCCTGAAGACGGCGTCCCACGGAAGTCTCGCCAAAGACAAAGTTGCAGAAAATTTTACGGCGAACGTTCTAGACATAAAATTCGCCTGATTCCGAGTCCGGACGGCCGAGATAAGCCCGATTTACAGCAACCCTAGATGGGATGACGAAAATCCGAGAGATATATAAAGGGAGGAAATCTAAGTCGTGGCCAACACCCCATACCACGAATTTGCAGCCACCAAAGCCACGTTTTTGCCTCCCCCATGGATCCCATCTCCATGGGGGAGGACTCCCAAGAAGCCATGAAGGAGGGAGGCTAAGGGACGGCGCTCCCCCATGATGCCGGCGGCGGGGAAGGAGCTCCCCGCGCCGCCGCCCTGCGCCACCGCGCTGCCTCTCCGCCGTCTTCACCGCCATCTCCATCACCAACTCCTCCTTGTATTCAGTGGTTCATCCTCCCACAAACCTCTGTACCGTCCTATGTAAACATGTTGTTTGATGCTATAATATTTATCCTATGATCTATGACATGTTTGTGTAGTTTATTTGTCTTTTGATTGCTTGGTTGAATGTCTTTGGTTCATTAGAGTTGTATGTTGATATGGTACTGTCCTTTGGTGTCCATTATACTTGTGCGCGCATGGATCAAACATCACGGGGTTGGTAGTATTTGTAAACGAAGGGGGGAGTCCTGCCGGAGTGACAGAAACCTAAGGGCGCGAACCGGTTAGTTACACGTATGGGAGTAAGAGGAGCTTAAACTTAAGGCTATGGTTGGGGAAATTTGAATGCATTGTTAGTATTCGCGGATGCTTTCTAACAATCCAATCATATAGTACTTGTAATTCCAATTAGTGGAGTGCATGTATATTTAGCCTCTCCCACATAGAAAACTGCATCGATGACAATGAATCCGATATATTCGGTAATTAATCTTGGACAAAGCCATCACAATTACCACCACTTTTCCACACTCATGGTACTGATAGTTTATGGTTACTTAGTATACTTTATTGCTACAGCACTAACATTTACTTTCTTGTATTTATTATCTCGCAAAGCTATCTCTCATACCCGTATTATTACTCTAGTATTATTTCCTAGATGAAGTAAATGTTTAGTGTACGTAGAGTTGTATCAGTGGTTGATAGAACTTGAGAGAATACTTATCTTACCTTTAGCTCCTCGTTGGGTTTGACACTCTTACTAATCGAAAAGGCTACACGCGATCCCCTATACTTGTGGGTTATCAGCAGGTTATCACGGGTCATCAATTTGTTATTCGAAAGTAACCACAGGAAGATCTGCACTCTAGGGGGAATGATCAGAGACCAAACCGCCGGCATGAACACCTGCGTTACCCCCCCTAAAGCTAATAATCTTGTAAGAGGAGCTAGACGAGTAGACCCCTTTGGACTCATAAGCCCAAACAATGGAGTCACAGTCCGCAGTGAGTACGGCACTGCCAATGATCTGCTCCAGCTCGTACCACTTCTGCATAAAAGCAGGGCAGAAGTTTCGTCTAAATGTTAATTTGAGGGTCGAGCCGTCCCAAACTTGCTGACTGGTAGCCATAGTCTCATTACAGATCGAATAGAGTTCCCAAAATTGAACACAAAGGGGGGATGTGCCAAACCAGGTGTCTTCCCAGAACCTGATTTGCGCACCATCCCCCACATTCCATCGATACCCAAATTTTACTGAGTTCACAGCCCATATAAAACCCTTCCAGAACCTGGAAGAATTTGTATTAGAGCTACAGAAAATATTGGGGTTTTCGTTCTATATTTGGAATCCACTAAAGTTTTCCAAATTTTATCTCCTCCTTCAAAATACCTCTTGATCCAGGAGGCGAGAAGGCAGAGATTGGCATCTCAGAGGCAGGGTATACCTAAACCTCCAAAGTCTTTAGGCATGCAAACTAGGTTCCAATTTGCGAGGTGCAGTTTCCGTTTTTCCTTTGTATCATTCCACAAACCATGAGACATTTGGGCATTGATCAGCTCCAAGGCCCATTTAGGGAATTTGAAGAAGGAAAGGAGGTACACCGGAATGCTAGCTAGGCAGGACCTAATCAAGGTGACTCTCACAGCATAGGATAAGAGTTTCCCTCTCCAGCCAGCAATCCTTTTCAGGATTTTATCGATGATCGGCTGCAAGTCTTCTCTCCTGAGTTTATCATGATGTAACGGGATCCCAAGGTATTTAATGGGGAGAGTCCCTACAGCACAACCCAAGATTTCTTTCAAATTATTCACATCATCTTCGCAAAGATTGATGGGAACCAATTCACTCTTGCTATAATTTATTCTCATACCAGAGACCTGTTCAAAGCAAGTGAGAATGTTTTTAAGGTTTCTAGCTGTGTCTAGGTTGTTTTCTACAAACAAGATGGTGTCATCAGCATACTGCAAGCTGATGACTCCTCCTGGGCACAACTAGGGGCATAGCCCTTTTATAAGGTTTGAAGCTGCTCCTCTGATTAGCATCTTAGTGAACACATCAACTACCAGGTTAAATAGGATAGGAGACATGGGGTCTCCCTGCCTAAGACCTTTAGCTGTAACGAAAAAACCTCCCTGGATATTGTTGATTTTAACCGCCACCGACCCTCCTCTAGTAGCTAACCTGATCCAATTTCTAATCAAAGGACCAAAGCCTCTTTTGAGCAGGAGGTCATCTAGGAAATCAAGATATCAAGCTTTCTACCAGGTTAAGTTGTTATTATTATGGGGTCATGATGCTTGCATGGCCATTGGCAGACGAACAGATGCTGTTGGGCTCGGATTTTCTAGTTTTGTACATCTCGACGGTGACCTGCATAAGCAAATAGGCGTGCGAGCTAGCACACTACTCCCTCCGTTCTCAAATAAATGGACATTTAGACTAGTCATAGTGGGAGTAACTAAGGTAGTAATATGGAACCACATGCATTGCCACATAGGCATTTTGGTGACATGGCATGTCATTAAATGATGAAAGAGAGTCTTGTGATAACATAGGTAGTTACCGTAACATCACACATACCAGCCGAACCGATAATTATCCATGTTGATCGGATAATTGTTTGGGGGCGTACGTCATGTCAAGTGTATGAATGCAACAACGTGACGGACCATGTTATCCGTATATTCAGATAGGTAGAGGTAGAGAGCTACCCATAGTGGTCCAGTACAGGAAATAGCTAAGCTTCTAGACAGGGGGACGTGCAGGACGTAACACTAAACCGAACGCGTAATGATTAGCTGGTCCAGTGAATTAAGGATCCTCATTCGAAAACGAAATCAAGATGTACTACTATAAACACGAGTTAATAGCTAGATAGGCTAGGATGGTTGTTAAGTTGTTATTATTATGGGGTCATGATGCTTGCATGGCCATTGGCAGACGACATATGCTGTTGGGCTCGAATTTTCTAGTTTTGTACATCTAGACGGCGGCCGACCGGCCGAGCAAATAGGCGTGCGAGCTAGCACACTACTCTCTCCGTCTCAAATAAATGGACGTTTAGGTTTGAAATTTTTCTACAAAAGAGTGTAAATCTATCTTCCCAATGCATTTTAAAGTGGAAAAAAATATTTCTCTCTCATCACACAGAAATCAAGGCCAATAATATTCAACGCTTAGTTTTCTCATTTTCTACATGCACTTAGCTCATTGGATGTGGGAGAATTAAGGACGAGAGATGGTGACTTGCACCTTCCCACTACATTTTCTATTTTATTTCATAATTTATCTTAAAATTTCTATATGTCCACTTATTTGGGAACAGAGAGAGTACTTGCTTTGGACCAAAGATGCATGTGAGCCCATATATGCCACATCCACACATGACACTTCTCCTCCTGTGACAGGGAGACACACACATGGACATCTTCATATATACGGTTTTACCAGTAATGGACCTTTCGCTATATATCCATGGTCATGGTTCAATGTATATATGATTTGACTTGATGTACCGTAGTCCGGTATAGTACTACATCCGTGCTTTGAGTGGAGATTTTAAGCTCCCCAGCTCCAGTGCTCCCTGCTATTTAAAAAATTCTAAAATCATATTTTTAAGTTTGAAAAATTCTGAAAAAAAATCAGGAGGCAACCAATGATATATCCCACGAACGTGTAAAGTATCAACTTCAAATACATTGTATTTTGAGCTAGACAAAAATGATAAAAGCGTAGATCTGAATATGAATATTTTCAAATCTCTAAGATTTATAAAATTTGTTATTTTTGTGTAGCCCAAAATATAAAGTATCTAAAATTTAAAATTTGCACGTTGGTGGGATATATCATTGGCTACATCCTTATTTTTTTAGAATTTTTTAAAATTCACAAATATGATTTGTGGAATATTTAATTAGGAGGGAGCACTGGTGCCCGAAAACCAATAACACTTTCCGGTTTTGGTATGCTATTATAGTCTACCAAAACATTTTACCGTCTAGAACAGGGGTAATATAATTTAACCATGAGAGTATGCATTACTAGCGCCAAAAGCTAGTATCCGTTCGACAATCTCGAATTCGGCTATCTTCTCCTATAATGGGTGGCGTCATTCTAGAAAATTAGATGGTTAGGCTTCAGTTTTTTCTCTGGCTCATTTTCATTTCTTTTTTTTTTTAAGGGAGTTCGAGATCCTCAGGATTACAACACAAACGCACACTCGAACAGAGGCGAGGAAGAACTCACACCCCAGCGACGCCAGGAACCACCACACAGCAAACCTGATCCATGCACCAGCAGCACGCCGCCGGGGAGGAAGAAGGAAAGCACGCCGCGCTCCGACGCCAGCAGCCCGAACAACCATGTTGAGCAGCCGCAAGATCCATCCAGCGCAAGCACCGGAATCTTAACGATGAACGAGCTTCGGCTTCGGGCCACCGCCATCATGCCCTCGCCGTCTCCCGTCGGAGACGAGAACGAGGGCACCACCCTTCTTCCACAGAACCCACCCAGCTCGCCGACGGAGAAGAACCACCCGCCTGCAACCTCCCACGGATTTGTCTTCGTCCTCGCTGGCCTGCAAAGAGAACGAAGGACCACAAAAAGCTGCGGGATCCTAAGATCCGCAACGCCCAAAAGTCGCCCGCGCCGCGACGAAGCTCCGGAGAACGCCGTCGCAGGAGAGGAAGCGCGCCGACCCCCACCTAGCCGCCGACACCATCGCCGCCTACACGACGCCACCGGCGGATCCCTATCTCGACCTACACTATGTACAGGTCGGGATCCGGGGATCCCCCACCCTCCTGCCACCGGAGCGGCCGACGGAGGGGAGGAATCCCGCGGATCCGCGGCGAACGAGGTGGCCGGACGGAGGAGCTCAAAAATCGCCTGTCTCCTTCACTGTAGAAGGGGAGAGGAGAGCGACCGACAACTCTTGGCAATGACTTACGGCTCATTTTCATTTCAACACTGTGCGATCAGTGAATTGTAATAATGCGGTACTTTACTACGTTTGGATATGGATTCGGATATTTTATTAATGAAAATAAGCCGTACGCATCATTTTGATGCAGAGTCTAGGGCGATGCCTCCATTTTTTAAAAAACTCGAATTCGGCTGTCACAAATGCATGCACGCACTTGGACACCTCTTGGCATATCTACCAATCTTACGTGCAGACATTCAAATTTCTTACGACGAAAGTAAATTTTTTGCTGTTAGCAGCTGGCTAATGATCACCCATGTGCTCTGGCCTATGTGTCATGTTGATCTCTGTCAATCTTTTAGCTAGCTGATCGACAAAGAATAAGTATACGTTGCCAATCACGTACGTGGCAGAAAAGTCCAGCCCTCATGAGGCAAGAGCGTTTAATTGTTTAGCGAGGATAGTGGTTGCTAGTTCGTCGCATGTACGGAGTAGCTTATATATCTTCCTTAACCTTAACCATATAGGATTGCACATATCTGGATCGCCCTTCTGACTATGTACGTACTTTTGGCCCCGATGATACAACCTGTAAGCTGTTCACACTTGTTTAAATAACTCATGTTGTGAAATTCTGCTCTCAGGTTGTTTTGTTCCATTCTGTTCGAACCATGAATGTTTGCTTTATCTAGTGCGGGGTGAATCCGATTTTTCAGAAGATCATAGTCCAACAAGTTAATAAACGAAGAACGATGTGCTTTTAGATCCGGAAAGTCGTTTATACTCTCGAGCTCCAGTGATCATGCCCATTTCAAAAAAAATAAAAAACGAATTTAAAAGTTAAAAAAAATCTGAAAATAACCATGCATGTTCCTACTAATATGTCCTATAATCGTGCAAAATACCAATGCAAAATACTTTATGATTTGAGCTACACAAAAAATACAAAAGTTGAAAATTGAAACTTTATATTGTTCACTATACTCAGATCTGCACATTTTTCTCTTTTTTTGTAGCTCAAATCGTAAAGTAATTTGCACTGAGATTTTAATGTTTGTAGGAAATATCAGAAGGAACATGCATATTTTTTTTCAGAATTTTTTTAAAACTTTTAAATATGGTTATTATTTTTCTGAAATGAGCGAGATCACTGGAGCTCGGAAGCACTAGATCTGCACTCTTTTAGATCTTCCTATACTGAGACTACAGTTCAAACTAATATTGCAATTTTAGAGCAAACTATCATAGTACGACATTGAATAGTACATTTATTATCGAATACCCAGAGCGTATCAATGTAATTAATTTGATTTATACGGGTGGCCATCAGAAAGCACCTCATGCATGCATGATGTACAGAACCGCCAGACGTGCATGCTAGGCTAAATCAACGTCGGTGGTTGCCTCCCGCCGGCGGCGAGCTCGATCGTGTGAACTCATGCATGCGGCGGCCGGCGGAGGCCGTGCCACATATGCGTCCGCGGCAAGAGATGGCGGGGGCCCGGCGCCGCACGTGTACGCCCGGCCGACGCGTGTCGAGGCGCAACACATGGGGGCCATGTGCAGCCGCCCGCATACGACAGCGCCGCGTGGGCCCACACGTACGGTTACACCAACTTGCTGTTGGGCACGCGGGGTGATCGTATTAACAACGATACTATATCATATACACTATAGTCCAAGTAATATACTGGTACTAGTATAGTATAGATGCTGTTAGTCCAATTAAGTCCAAGATATGTTTATCGTGTTTCCTAATTAATCACCCAAGCTAGTGCTGGTACGGTGCAGGCACAGGTTCCGAGGTTGCTGAAAAACAGATCGGAGCAGCAGATTAGATTAAGGTTAGGAGAGGAGAGAATCCAGCAGGGGATGTGCGCCCCATGTTCTCAGAGTGCTGTACGTGGCGGCTTGCGAATGCATGGCCTCTGCTCAAAACCGAAAACGCCCAGAGCCGGACACAGTCTCAAACTTTTCTTCATTAAATATAGTTTCTACATCAGAAATTTGCCTATTACATATTGCTAAGATACACGTAAGGGACGGCCTAATATTCTCAACTACATTTCACTGAACTTATGGGAAGCAGGTTGGAACCGATGGGTTTTATCCCTCCCAACGTTGCCCTATGTCAGAGCATCTCTAGCAGAACCCGCAAAAGGGACAAATTCGTATAATAACCGCCCGATGCGGATTTAAAACCGTAAAAACGCGGAGAACAGAACCCGCAAAACTCACCGGCCCGTAAAAGATTTTGCGGGGGCCCGTGAATCCGCGCCTCGGAACGGCTTTTTCGCGGATTTCGGTGCCGAACCGAGGGGCCCTGCATTTGGTCAAAACGGTTCGCGGGTGGGAGTTTTCACCACGCGCTATTTCTCTCTTCTTCCCCATCTCGCCGCCGCCGCCAGCACCGCCGCCTGCGATTCCTCCTTTTCCCGGCCGCATCTGAAGGCGCCCGCCGCACGCGATTTGCCCCGGCCGCGGAGGTACCCTGCCCCCGGTTTCCGGCTAGCCGCGTCCATGGCGAACCCAAATCTGCGCCGCCGCCGATCTGCTTGTGAGTCCTTTTCCGCTCGATTTCGCTTTGATTTCGGCCCGGAGTAGTATGTAGTGAATATGTCTTGCCCGTTTCAGATGGAGTTGCGCCCGGAGGAAGAGTTCGTCCTCTCCGATTCGTCCTCCTCCGACGACTCCGATGTGGAGACGCTTTTTGAAAGCCGGCGGCGGCAAATGGTGGTCGCCGTCCTCACCGTCAAGGAGTTCGAAGACCGGTATGCAAAGCGGCGGCAAAGATACAAGGTTGGCCGCCTTTGCATACCGCGAGACCGCTTCTACGGCAACAAGCTTCTCATGCGCGATTACTTCGCTGACATCCTGACGTACCCGGCTCACATCTTTCGAAGAAGGTACCGTATGCGCCGCTCTCTTTTCGTGAAGATAGTAGAAGCTTGTGAGGCGAAGTGTCGGTACTTTACCCGTCGAAGGAATGCCGCGGGTTTGATGGGATTCAGGGCATACCAGAAGATCTCCGCCGCAATGAGAGTCATTGCCTATGACGTCCCGGCTGACTATGCTGATGAGTATCTTCGTAGTACGATCGAGTCCGTTCGTATGTTTGCTAAAACCATTATAAAACTTTATGGAAAGATTTATCTTCGGGCACCAAACGAAGAAGATACTGTGAGCCATGTTTGATTCAAACAATATTGTTATTCTACAACATCTTGTATTGTTATTCTACAACATCTTGTATTGAATTATTGTTTAATTCATGTGATTCAAACTTTTATTGTAATAAACTATTTATGAGGATTCATAATATCCTACTATTGTAATATGAATCTTTATAATTTAGGTCTAATTTATTAATCATTCCATTTTTATGACATTCATGTGTACTTCATGTTTTGCATATACAGTTTCGAAACGCGGCGCGGCGGATTCTGTTTTGCGGTTCTGTTTTGCGGTTTCTGCTCCGCCGTGCCGCGTTTCGAGCAAAAAAACGCGAGTTGCGCGACCTGCTGTTTGCAGGTTCGCGTTTTGCGGGTTCTGCTAGAGATGCTCTTACGACACACGTGTTTTTTTAGATGATTTTTGGCCAGAACAATTAAGCCAATAATGTATGAATTGTTTTACACAAAATTGATATTGAAAATAATACTTGCTAATAATATAAGTTGTGTGTCAAATAATATTAATCTACTTAAAGTAATTCTTGGTCGAACATAAATTTCTTCAATCACGTACGCTTATAAATGGTAATGGTCGTAATGAAGTGAGTACATAGTCAACTGGTGAGTGTTATTCCTCTTTTACTCCCTCCTGTCAGATTTATAGGTATGCACATATCTCTAGATCATCAGTTTGATCAGCATAATATAAGGTATATATAGATTACAAAAGATATACTCCCTCCATTCCGGTTTATTAGATGTATATGGCAATTCTCTGCTACCAAGGTAGCCAGGGAGTGGGCGAGGGAAAGAGATCAATTAGCTTAATTGTGGCTTATTTTTAGGGAAACCGATGCAGTTTTTAATGCTAGAATTCGAACGGCATGCAGAAGGCAGCTAGCGCATAAAGGAAGTGGGTGAGGGATCGATTTCACATCACACGCCTAAACCGTTTCCTCTCTCCCCACAATTAATTATCTGGTGGACTAATTCCTCATTAATTGCTAAAATTACATCTAATTCTTGGAAAAACCTGGTTTTGAGAATACATCTAATAAACCGGAATGGAGGGAGTACCATTAGAAACTTTAGATGATATAATTTCTAATGTTTAACTTTTATGTTATATAATTAGTATTATATTGATAAAGTTAGATACACCCTTATAACCTGACCGGAGGGAGTACATTCTTGAAAAGGGTCGGATAGCATCAGTGAAGTAGAAATTTGAATTTCTAGCTCTTCAATTATTTCCAATGTACGGGGAGTGCTACTCCTAGATTTAAAACTGAAAGTTTGGAGCTGATCGGTGGAGCATTAATGGAGGTGTGGGGTTTTGTGTTGGGTGCACATGCATGATTAGGTTTGACGGGTAAAGCCGTTGGAGTGAAACCGCGGGAAAGGGCGAAACGGCCGGTCGCTGGATGCCCCGACGAGCTCCGTTTTTCCTTCGCTTCATCAACTGAGTTCAGTTCTCTTTCGTGCATCGAAACTATACAAATATTGAAATTTACCATCTTCGTCTAATCTGGTCGATCTCTCGATCTCTACATACCCCTATCAACCTACGTGCTAGCACGAGCCTATAGTCAAAGTGGTTCTATCCCTCGAACTCTAATTGTCAAAATGGAGTACAAATACATCATGTCACATGTGAGCTAGCTAGTGAAAGCCCTCCATGTCTTCGTTCTTCTTTGCAACAACATTATTCTTCTCCGTTCAACGTCTACAACAGCCAAAAGAGCCCAGACACACAACGTTGGAAATGAACAATTCGAGAACTGGAAAAGATCCTAGGATTAAGCATATATATACATAAGCATTCTTGACAAAGTAGCCTAGCTAATGCAAAAGGCAGACACAGGTAGGACCAAAGAGGTGCACTACATGGCCATGCCCGATAATTGCCCCGGCCCACACACAAGTCCCCAAAACCCTAGCTTAACTTTATTTACGGTTCTAGCTCAAACCAAAAGCTAGACAGAGATGGATGGACGGATGGATGGATGTGGGGAGATCCGATGAACATGACCCCTCTGGATCTTGTGTCCCCTGGCTATGGCCCTGTCTATGCGGGCATGGCCCTTTCATACGGAATAAAAGTTAATTAATCGATGTAGCTCCTTGAATGGTTGATGGCCCCCTACCCCGCGCTAACTACATTACCGGCTAACTTTGTTTTGTTTAGCTTGGTGAGGTTGTCCATTTACTGGTAGCTTGCACTACTTAAGTAGTCCTCTCTAGTGCTTGAATATAGCCCACATCAGAAGCTAGTCAGCCGGCCTATAAAAATCATGGTACGTTTGTGCTCTTGCTCCTGCATGTGGATCTTCTATCTCAAGGCTTTTGATTTTTCATGTACCTTGGTTTATGCCTCTGGTATATATAGTTGCATGCAGTTTCAGGGGAGAGACGTTTGACCTTTCGGATGCATATGCTCACTTTATTTAAAATATAATTTGAATCTAAAAAAAATGTACAAAACGTTCACGCATAGATCTTAACATCATATATGTTCACATAGTCATTTCAAGAAGAAACAACATTTTTGTCTTTTCTACACAGGGCACAAAAAATATCATTTTTTTTCACGAGATGACTTTTTAAACACATAGAATGTGAAGATATATATCTTAACATCCTATATGTTCACATAGTCGTTTCAAGAAGAAACAACATTTTTTGTTTTTTCTACACAGGGCATGAAATTTTTTTCTTCATGAAACGACTTTTTAAACACATAGAATGTGAAGATATATCCATGAAATTTCATTTCAAAGTGAATTTTTATGCAGTTTTGGTCAGCATGAATTGGAGTGGAACAGAGCATGCATGACGAAGGAGCAGAATCTAGGTTAACCAAGTGTAGGAGGGCACACTACAACAGTGTAAGCGTTACCTATGAATTTTACATGTCAATATGTAGCAGAAAGAATTTAATCGGTGCTTAAGGGTACTGATACGTCTCAAACGTATCTATAATTTTTGATGTTCCATGCTTGTTTTATACCAATTGCTACATATTTTGCATCTACTTTATATCACTTTTATACATTTTTTGGGACTAACCTATTAACAAGATGCCGAAGTGTCAGTTCCTGTTTTCTGCTGTTTTTGTATTCCAGAAAAGCTAGTCTGGAAATATTCTCGGAATTGGACGAAACTACACGGGGATCCCTATTTTTCCAGAACTCACCTGACGGAGCAAAGGAGCAGCAGAGGAGGGCCACCAGGAGGCCACACGCACCTAGGGCACGGGCCCCCCTTCTGCCGCGCCCTAGGGTGGTGTGGGCCCCTCGGGGTCTCCAGCCGCCGCCCTTTCGCCTACTTATTCCCCCCGACGCGAAAACCCTAAGCCTGAGCAAATATCCACGAAAAGTTCCAGAGACGCCGCCGCCGTCAACCCTAGCTCGGGAGGGTTCAGAACCTCTTCCCGGCACCCTGCCGGAGAGGGGAATCGTCACCGGAGGCTTCTACATCGCCATGCCTGCCTCCGGAGTGATGCGTGAGTAGTTCATCCTTGGACTACGGGTCCATAGCAGTAGCTAGATGGTTGTCTCTCCACTTTGTGCCATCATGTTTAGATCTTGTGAGCTGCCCTACATGATCAAGATCATATTATTGTAATGCTACATGTTGTGTTTGCTGGGATCCGATGAATATTGAATATATATGTCAAGTTGATTATCAATCTATCTTATATGTTATTTAAGATCTTGCATGCTTTCCGTTACTCGTAGATGCTTTGGCCAAGTAGATGCTTGTAACTCCAAGAGAGAGTATTTATGCTAGATAGTGGGTTCATGCCTCCGTTTAACCTGGGACAGTGACAGAAAGTTCTAAGGTTGTGGATGTGCTGTTGCCACTAGGGATAACCTAACGATGCTATGTCCACGGGCATATGTGTTTGTTTACATTACGCACTTTACTTAATGCAATTATCCGTTGCTTGCAACTTAATACCAACGGGGGACTCGGATGACAACCCGGCGGTGGATTATTAGTCATAGATGCTGTTGGATAACGGTCTATGTATTTGTCGTAATGCCCAATTAAATATCATAGTAGTCAACATGTCATATATGCATTGTCATGCGCTCACTATTTGTCAATTGCCCAGCTGTAATTTGTTCACCCAACATGTTAGTTATCTTTTATGGAGAGACACCACTAGTGAACTGTGGACCCCGGTCCATTCTTTTACACTGATTAAACAACCACAAACTGCAAACTGTTCCTTTTTCATTCTCTGCAATTTAATACTCATTTTCCACACCATACGTTTAATCCTTTGTTTTCAGCAAGCCGGTGAGATTGACAACCTCACTGTTTCGTTGGGGCAAAGTATTTGATTGTGTTGTGTGCAGATTCCACGTTGGTGATCGTATTGCGCCGTGCGAGTCACAACAACCTTCTGAAGAGTTGCTGCTCCTACTGGTTCGATAACCTTGGTTTCTTTCTGAGGGAAAACTTGCTGCTGAACTCATCATACCTTCCTCTTGGGGTCTCCCAACGAGCGTGTGATTCACGCCATCAAGCTCTTTTTCTGGCGCCGTTGCCGGGGAGACAGCAGTCTTCTGCAAGGGGAGTTTCACGCTTCCAATCTCTTTACTTTGTTTTTGTCTTGCTTAGTTTATTTTATTTTATCTTGTTTGCTTTCAATTATCAAAAACACAAAAAAATTAGTTTCTTGCATTTAGTTTATTTCGGTTTGTTATTATGTCTAGTTATTTATTTGCTATCAATGTCTTCTCTTTTGAAACAAAATCTTATTGGCTAAGTGGGTTCACGGAGGAACAACAAATTATTATAAATACCGCTTGTCTCAAAAAGGGAAATATTTATGGGAACAAATAAGTAGATTGAATTATTTTGCTAAAAACTTGTGCTCTACTTATGATGAATCCTACTGCTTTAATGAATCTTTATGTTGTAGAAGGCATAAACACCTCCCTTTCCAATGTGATTATAATGATAATGAAACTTTGGCTGCTTATGCTAAAGGAAATTATGACTTTGGTAATCTTGAGCGAATTGAAGAATTTTTTGTTTTTAAGGGTGCCTATGAAATTGCTGGTTATATTCAAAATGATGATGCTCCTTGTAGAACTGAGAATTATGCTATACTTGGTTATTGCCTTGAATATTATAATGATAATCCTTATATCACTGAATTTCTTGAGAAAATTATTCTCCAGAACAACTTGCTACCTTTCAGGAACCTGTGGGAGAAGAAACTGCTAAAACTGAAAGCTCATTGGATGAAAAAGAGGAAGAGAGTGATGAACAAAAGGAGGATCTACCTTCTAATGATAGTAACTCTTTAACTCTTACATTATATGATTGCCCTCCATGCCTACCTAAGGAGGAAGAGTGCTATATTGTTGAATGTCATGATTCTATTGAAATATCCTTTGATAAATTTGAAGTAAACACCTCCTTGACTCAAAAAGAGAAATTGCAGAAAGTAAAAATGTGCTCCCTAATGTTATATATGATAATGCTCTTGATGATGGTCCTATATTGCCTAATGATATTATTATACTACTATTGTCAAAAGTGGGTTTAATAACCCACTGTTTTTGAGCTTAATAAAAATTATGTGTTTGTAGATCATGAAAAGCATGCTTTATGTGATAGTTATATTGTTGAGTTTGTTCATGATGCTACTGAAAGTTATTATGAGAGAGGAAAATATGGTTGTAAAAGTTTTCAAGTTACTAAAACACCTCTCTTTATGTTGAAAGTTTTGAAGTTGCATTTGTTTCATCTTTCTATGCTAGTTGCTTTATGCTTCAATAATTTATTTTATTACAAGATTCCTTGCATAGGAAGTGGGTTAGACTTAAATGTGTTTGATATTTGCCTCTTGATGCTCTCTTTTGTTTTTCAACTCTTATTCTTATGAGAGCATCATTAAAATCTTCTAGCCTAGCTAAAAGGCATTAAAGAAAGCGCTTTTGGGAGGCAACCCATTATCTTTTTTTTCAGTATTAGTCAAGGAGGATGTTTACTTCTGTAGCAACTCCTTTGTATCTTTATTTTCTCGCATTGTTGTGCCAAGAGTAGCCTCTAATGTTAAGATGATGCTTAATTTTGATTGCTGCGCAGAAACAGATTTTTGCTGTTCACTGTACGAAATTCCTAAAATCACCAGATTGTTAATTAAATCTGAAATTTTTGTGCGTAATCTTTATGAATGTCTGAATCTTTCATTAGTTCAGAGTTTTTCGATCTGAGCGTCGTAAGTGCCTCGAAAAAATTCGTCTTTGCGGACTGTTCTGTTTTAGACAGATTATGCCTTTTTATTTTGCATTCTCTCTTTTACTAGTGTTGAGTGAAATTCTTTTTTGGGTGGAAGAGCTTCACATAACATCAGTGGCTGTAGCTAATGTTTAAAGTAACAAATCATATTGCGTCTTTATAGAACATGTGAATTTTTGATTATGCACTAACCCTCTAATGAGATCTACTTTGAGTTTGGTGTGACGGAAGTTTTCAAGGGTCAAGAGAGAAGGATGATATAATAGGATCAAGAAGAGTGAAGAGCTTAAGCTTGGGGAGGCTCCCATGGATCTCCCCAGCATATTTCAAGAAGACTCAAGCGTCTAAGCTTGGGGATGCCCAAGGCATCCCCTTCTTCATCGTCAAAATTATCAGGTCATCTCTAGTGAAACTATATTTTAATTCTTTCACATCATATGTGCTTTTCTTGGAGCGTCTGTGTGCTTTTATTTTCAGTATTGCACTTTTATTTTCAATAAAGCTTGACTGGACCCTAGCATTCTTGATTGGGAGAGAGACACGCTCCGCTTTTTCATGAGAATACTCCTATTCTTCACTTATATTTGTTGAGTATTCATATCTAGCGCTGTTCAGCTTTTAGCTCTTGTTTTCATGTATCTCTTGTCAGAGCTATTAGCTTTCTTTTGTAGAAAGTACTCTCTTGCTTCACTTATATTTGTTTGGAGAGTTGATGAAATAAATTGATTGGTGTTTGGTTGGTTCAGAAAATGTTGCATGTGGTAATTGGTATAAGGAAAAACTTGCTTAATCTTGTAGATCACTAATGGATAACTTGATGCTTGTCAATTGTTTTGAGTTAACAAGTAGATCATGATTAAATTGTGCATCACATGAGTTAAGCCTATTAGTGAAGAACTACCGTAAAGCTTGTTGAAAATTTGGTTTGCATCGGTGGTATCTCTAAGGTCTAGATATTTTCTAATAACAGGGTTTGGTTAACAAGGAAGACGGTATGAAGTCTTATAACGTTTGCAATATGTTTGTCATATAAAACTTGGTGTACGGGTTGATATTCTTGTTTGCTTACATAACCTTGCTAGCCTAAACTCTGTACTGAGAGGGAATGCTTCTCGTGCATCCAAATCCTTGAGCCAAAATCCATGCCATTTGTGTCCACCATAACTACCTATATGTGGTATTTCCTTGCCACTCCAAGTAAATTTTTCATGTGCTACCTTTAAATTATTCAAAATGTTATTATTCCCTTTTTGTGTCAATGTTTACTAGCTCATGAGGAATTAGTGTGGTTATTCTTTATTCTATTTGTGAATGGACTTTTACACCTGGACTAGTGGCATATACATCCGCTTATCCAATAACTTGCAAAAAGAGCTGGCAACGGGGTGCCCAGTCCCAATTAATTACAACTTTAACCAATTAATTCTCTTCACACTTTTGCCCTGATTCATCAGTAAGCAATGACAAACAGTGAAATACCTGAATGTGTGTAAACCAAAGAGAAAGAGGGATGATCTGCCTTGCTGGTAGAAATAACGTCCTTCATGGGAGCCGCTCTTAAAAGTCCGTTGACAGGTAGAATACTGTTCTCACCCGCTACCATTCGTTGACAATTAACAAACACCTCTCAAAAATAGATACTCCTCCATGGTATGTGATTGATGGAAGGCACCCGAGGATTCGGTTAGCCATGGCTTGTGTTAGCAAGGTTGGGAGGAGTATCAAATATTTTATGCAATCTCTATATGCTTTCAAAAACCTAAAAGCTCTAGCACATGATTTAATCCCTGCTTCCCTCTGCGAAGGGCCTTTCTTTTACTTTTATGTTGAGTCAGTTTTCCTATTCTTTCTGTCTTCCACAAGCAAACACTAGTGTCAACTTTGTTACAACATGCGTTATATGCAATGTATTGGACTTGTTATACTACTTTGTGTTGACAATATCCATGAGATAAATATGTTGAAAGTTGAAGCAAATGCTGAAACTAAATTCTTCCTTTGTGTTGATTAAATACCTTTTATTAGAAACTATTGCTTTATGAGTTAACACTTATGCAAAACTGTTTGATGCTTGTCTCGAAAGTACTATTCATGAAAACGTTTAGCTTGTGTGATTCATTGTTTACTCATTATCTATTTGTAGCAAATTATAGACCATTGACTTGGATCACTTCATTCATTTACATGTGCCTTGCAATATTATATGATCAAGATTATGATGTAGCATGTCACCTCAAAAATTATTTTGTTTTTATCGTTTACCTACTCGAGGACGAGTAGGAACTAAGCTTGGGGATGCTGATACGTCTCAAACGTATCTATAATTTTTGATGTTCCATGCTTGTTTTATACCAATTGCTACATGTTTTGCATCTACTTTATATCACTTTTATACATTTTTTGGGACTAACCTATTAACAAGATGCCGAAGTGCCAGTTCCTGTTTTCTGCTGTTTTTGTATTCCAGAAAAGCTAGTCTGGAAATATTCTCGGAATTGGACGAAACTACACGGGGTCCCTATTTTTCCAGAACACCTGACGGAGCGAAGGAGCAGCAGAGGAGGGCCACCAGGAGGCCACACGCACCTAGGGCGGGCCCCCCTCTGCCGCGCCCTAGGGTGGTGTGGGCCCCTCGGGGGTCTCCAGCCGCCGCCCTTTCGCCTACTTATTCCCCCCGACGCGAAAACCCTAAGTACCTGAGCAAATATCCACGAAAAGTTCCAGAGACGCCGCCGTCGTCAACCCTAGCTCGGGAGGGTTCAGAACCTCTTCCCGGCACCCTGCCGGAGAGGGGAATCGTCACCGGAGGCTTCTACATCGCCATGCCTGCCTCCGGAGTGATGCGTGAGTAGTTCATCCTTGGACTACGGGTCCATAGCAGTAGCTAGATGGTTGTCTCTCCACTTTGTGCCATCATGTTTAGATCTTGTGAGCTGCCCTACATGATCAAGATCATATTATTGTAATGCTACATGTTGTGTTTGCTGGGATCCGATGAATATTGAATATTATGTCAAGTTGATTATCAATCTATCTTATATGTTATTTAAGATCTTGCATGCTTTCCGTTACTCGTAGATGCTTTGGCCAAGTAGATGCTTGTAACTCCAAGAGAGAGTATTTATGCTAGATAGTGGGTTCATGTCTCCGTTTAACCTGGGACAGTGACAGAAAGTTCTAAGGTTGTGGATGTGCTGTTGCCACTAGGGATAACCTAACGATGCTATGTCCACGGGCATATGTGTTTGTTTACATTACGCACTTTACTTAATGCAATTATCCGTTGCTTGCAACTTAATACCAACGGGGGACTCGGATGACAACCCGGCGGTGGATTATTAGTCATAGATGCTGTTGGATAACGGTCTATGTATTATGTCGTAATGCCCAATTAAATATCATAGTAGTCAACATGTCATGTATATGCATTGTCATGCGCTCACTATTCGTCAATTGCCCAGCTGTAATTTGTTCACCCAACATGTTAGTTATCTTTTATGGAGAGACACCACTAGTGAACTGTGGACCCCGGTCCATTCTTTTACACTGATTAAACAACCACAAACTGCAAACTGTTCCTTTTTCATTCTCTGCAATTTAATACTCATTTTCCACACCATACGTTTAATCCTTTGTTTTCAGCAAGCCGGTGAGATTGACAACCTCACTGTTTCGTTGGGGCAAAGTAGTTTGATTGTGTTGTGTGCAGATTCCACGTTGGTGATCGTATTGCGCCGTGCGAGCCACCAACAACCTTCTGAAGAGTTGCTGCTCCTACTGGTTCGATAACCTTGGTTTCTTTCTGAGGGAAAACTTGCTGCTGAACTGCATCATACCTTCCTCTTGGGGTCTCCCAACGAGCGTGTGATTCACGCCATCAGGTACCTAGGAAAACTCGTCGTGGAAAGCATATATGTGGTGCTTCATGTACCTCGATGGATACTATCCGCCCCAATATGTTCCGCGTCGTCTAGGCTTTACGCCGCGCTAGATTAAACGGCAGTGTAAATTAGGTGCCGGGAAATGCCTCATATGGTCTATGTCGGTTGATGTGCCCAAAACGTTTATGTGACTTTGAAGTTTATTATATTTACTCTACCGGTATTTTCCATGATTCTAGTGTTTACATTAAGGTTTTAGCTGATTTGCGGGATTCCACCGAATCTCATTATATTTTATTTAAGTTTACAAGGCAGGAAGTCCGCCTTTTCTATTTTTACGTTTCGGGAGAACCCAAATTGGTAGGCGAAAGAAAGCACACAAGTATTTACCAAAAACAAAAAGAGCTAACACAAAATCTACACAAGAGAGGAAGTGTGCGACCATGGGGCCCACAAGCACGACCAAACCTTAGCTGCACCATGGAGACCATAGGTCTCCAATTCCGCCATATTTTGGCCGGGGACTCTGTCTTGACCTAAGGAATTCCTATATATAACCCATAGGAATTTTTCGCGAGACAAAACATGAAAGAAAGAAACAGAAGCTCGCCGAGGGAGCAAGATTGCACGGCGAAACCCCATCAGTTCGACTTTAGATTTACGGAATCTAAAAATTAGGTGTTCATCAGTGTCTTAGGGAGCTAACTTGCAATCGTCGTATGAAGTTCGATTCGAACTGCAAAGGAGGAAGATGGAAGGGAGGGGCTATGTCTGAGGAAGAAGAATGTTGGGGAAAACTAAAAGGAGGAACAATACAAATGAGGAGGAGGAAGGCGAAGAGGGAAGGTCGGCCGATATACTTTGGCGATGCCAACACCACCCCGACCCTCCTACGGCTCAACATGAGTATGAGGAACACCACATTCGGCTCCACTCGGTCAAGGGTTTGGCAGATGGCTTACTCGACAGTAAAAACAAGTAGTTTTTCCTTAGATGCTTCTACAAACTTCAGAATAAATCCAGCCTAATGATGGTTCTACTGGTAACGAACAAATATTTTGTTGGTCACCAGTGGTAACGTGGCATGTCCAATAGTATCCTGGTAGTCAAAACCGAGTGCATATCCAGTGATCCCACACCTCATATGATACCATGACACCACTTCTAAAATTCAAAATTTGAAGTTCCAAAAGATTCTGAAAAAAAAATTGGGCGTTTAGAAGTTGTGCGTTTACGATTCCTAGAATTTTTAAAACCACATTCAAATAATATGCATATAAAAAAGAAAAATCAAACATGAATAGTATCAAAAAAGGCAAAAACACAAAATGATACTATTCAAGTAGCATTTTTTCTTTTTTATTTCTCCGTGTGTATGTGAAATTAGGTAATGAAAATTTTAGGAAATGTAAACACACTTCTTACGAACAACTACCATTTGTTTCGGAATTTTTTTGACACTAGTAGATTTGAACTTTTAAGAATGATATCATGGTATAATTAAAGTTATCAGGATATATTTTCCCAGTCAAAACCCTGGTCATGCAGAGAAGATCCAAGCAAAGCTATAAGCACGAAAAATGGAGCTAGCCGTGCTAACCATGACCACAAAAGCTCGAAGAGAGAGAGAGAGGATAAATGAAATGTGAAGGGGGGTTGGGTTGGGTTGGGTGGTTGCATGCCGGGCGGCGCGCGCGACCTCGGCCGACGACGACCCAACCAAAAGCAGAAGGTGAGTAAGAGGGTTCCGGGCCCACCCACATGGCGCCCTTACGCTCCGCATGCAAACTTTTCTCTCTCTACAAACTCGGAGAAAAAGAGGAACGTTTGATTCCTGGTGATGGACTATCGGACTGAGAGACTGTCTTGGCAAAACGTGCAAACTGAGGGAAAACCAGAGCCACCGTACGTCCATGCATGCAGGGCCAAAGATCAACTCTGCACGCCTTCTCATGGCTATAGCCTGCTGCCTGCCCTGCAGCCAGCAGCTCACACGTCTTCACCATTTAGAGCATCTCCAGCGGGCCATATCGGACACCAAAAACGGCCACACTGGCACCCCCAAATGTCCTGTTCGACCCATTTTTTTTGTACGGCACCCTGAGTGGGCCTCCAATATGTCCGTTTTGTGTAACATATGGGGCCGTGTTATCCACACACCGATCATTTCGCCGGTTTAATGATGAAGCAGCCTTTTTAGGCGGCCCTGCCAGGCCAACGTGGCAGAGACGTGTCGCCGGCATTACACCGTCACATCGCTTCATCACCCACCCGTCGGTTCCCGCGCGCGGCATGAGAGGAGACGCCTAATGCGAGGCGACGGCGAGGGCGGAGTTCGCGATGGGGGTGCAGAGGGAGAGGCAGCGACAAAGGACGAGAGGCTACAACTCCGCGCTGTGGAGAGCGCGGGACGCGAGCAGAGGCGCTTGCGTGTGCACGCGCACAGCAGCGGCGGAGGCGCACGCCATGATGGTGCATGGCAGGGTGGAGAGGCCCTGGCTGGCGCATGTGGCCGGCTGCAATGAGCATGGCGCTATGCTAGGTCCCTGTAGACGAGGTCCGGCCGGAGGGTTCGTACGTGGAGTACTCTGTCGACCACGCTGTTCGTCAGTGACAACTTTCGGGCCAAATCTGAATCTTTTCCTTGATTGCCAGGGTTGAGACTATTCTAGCGGGGGCCTCCTTGTTGATATCTGCTGGCGTCGGGGGCACGATGGTAGTCTTGATGAATGTTATTGTTCGGGAGCTGAGAGGCAGGCGCTTGCCAGCCGGTCGTCCCTTTAGGTGGTCAGCCAAAAGTGTGCCGTCTGATGGCTTAAACCTGGACGCCGTCCGTCTAACGTCTTATTAAGCAAGCTAGTTTTGCCTTCGCGGGTATTAGGTTCCCATTATTCCGTCAGTTCGTGACAGGGCGCATCTCTTTGCTCTCCTCGTTTTCACCGGAAGAGTTGCCCTAACCTTGTCCGCGGATCCACGAGTCCAAACTGCCATCCTCGAGGAAGCCAACGATGGCACGGTTCTCCACGACTACGCCGGGATCGCCGACTAGGTATACGATGACGGCTCGGTCTGTGGCCTCGTCTGTGAGTCGTCTCTCCGCCGCGATGTGTTCCGCCTCCATGCAAGAGAGGTGCTCCACCTCCATGGCGATATCGAATTGCTCGTGCGCCTCACCCATTGATATCAGCACATATCCCGCATCGACCCCAGGAGGACCCCTGGCCACCCCTCCTTGCTCCCCGCCGGGGGCCACCCCATCCTTGCCCACGCCGACGGCGACCTCCCACCTCCTCACCCCCGGCAGGGATTTCATCTACCACGTCCGAGCAAGCGGGAAGGCCGGCTGCAACACGGGGCGCCCGACAGGTTTGGCGTCGCGCCTAATCTCTGCTATGATCTCAGTACGACGCTCCGGAGTGAGTTTTTTTTGTACCAGGTCATCTTCCGACGAGGCATGACGGTTGAGCGGATGTCGCAAGATGGTGGCAGAGAGGACGAGGTAAGGTGGTGGCAACATGTACGGGGACAGAGGGTAAGGAAATAGCCGATACGCCCAATAGCGGGTAATTTTTGGATGTTCCAGACAAATTATCGGGGACACCAGTGGAGATGCTCTAAGCTTTTTTTCTATTCTACTTTCTTTGATGATATGTCTAAACATTAAGCTTGGCGATTGTGAGGACACGCGGCAAGCAAGTCATCGTCCTGACACACATCTCTCTCAAACTTGATTATTATTCTACACATTTGTTTTGTTTTGATGCATGAACGAACGTTAAGAGCACCTGGACGTGAACCTAGATTATTGTATCATTAGTCCTTCTCCATCAGATACCTTTCGAGTTTGTTGGTCTATTTAATTCAGAGTATGTACTTACTAACATGCACATTACAATATGTCCAGACATCTGTCGTAAACAAAAGGTAGTCTTAACCAGGAGTAAAATACTAGTAGGAGATGGATTAGAGAAAATAAACATGATATAATTTCTCGCAGCCGCTGGATCGGTATGCCAGCCACGATTGCAAATTTGTAGTATATCCATAAGCACCTGCACTTTCAGAAACGAACTACAAACCACGATTAGTCATGCACAGCACAGCCCTGCAATGCAAGTCACCAAAATTATGGGAGCATTTAATTGTGCATGAGAACCTAAATGCAGAGAGACAAGTAAATTCATCCGGGAGAGAAACCAGTGATGACCTAATGATGCACTGTACTGCTAATTAACCCGGTCAAATTTGCCAGCTAAAAACATTTGAACACAATGATTTCAGTCTTTTGGAGGGAAAAGAGAGTACAGTTCATATTCAAAATACTACCGCTCATTTTTTTCACCCTTATTAATTGTCTTTATGTACATGCCAGAAGTACTAAGAAACAACATCATTAGACACCCCTTTAATTTCGTGCTTCCACCGTTCTCATACCAAAAAAAAAAATCTTATGAGAAAAAAGAAACCTTTTTCACAAAACAAAACAAAACATGAATTCAGGTCGCAGCAGCCTACACCGGCGCACCAAAACAATGTGCACACAAGAGACAGAAAGGTGGTTGGTCCCATTTCTTTTCTTTTCTCTCCTCATACCAATTTTTTTTTCCTCTGTCAATGGTCGCACAGATGGCAGGATATCACAGGCCGATCACACATTCCATATACATTTGCTCCATAATTTCCTCCCCCCGCCCCCAACCTTGCCATACAATCGACCAAACCTTCCTTGCTCCTTCCCCGGAACCTCACACGGATCTCTCTATATATACATTTCTCTCTCCCATTAAAGCTCCCTCCCCCCTCCTCCTCTCCCAGCTCTTCTTTGTTTCTCCTCTGAGCCCACGGCCAAACCAAGACGGTAGCAGTGAGACAGAGCAAGGATCCTAGGATCGATCGATGGCAATGGAGCCGCTCCCGCTGGGGTTCGGGGACGCCCTGGACGGCACGCTCTTCTCCTCCCTCTGGTCCTTCCAGGACGAGCTCCAGCTCCCCCAAGAGGTTAATTGCTGCCACCATCTTCTTGATCGATTTAAGTAATTTGTCTGCAACTTCATTTTCTTTTTTCTTTTTCCGTCTCTGACTCCCGGCGCGGCCGAGAACCGTGCGTGTCTTTCTGACCGCCCCATTTCTTGCACGCCGGCGGCCGGCAATGCTCGCCGCGTTCGCCACTCCGGGGAGTGCAGGGCATGGGGAGGGCCCTGCCTTGCCTTGGGCTGTGTGTTGTCGTGGTCAAGGAGGGTTAGGCAAGCAACGAATTCTCTCGGGGCTCGAGAAGTCTTAGCGTACTGGAATTTTCTTCTCTGCCTCTCTCTCTCTGCGTTTTTCTTGCTTGATCCATGTGGAAAATTAACTTACTACTCCAGTAGAAGACTAGTGTAGTTTCTTCTTCTTCTTCCTGCAGGAGAGTACTGACTTTCTCGTTCGGTTTGGCTTGCCTTTTTCTTTTCAACAAAAGTTTGGCACTGTAGTGAGATGCTGTGTTACAATGATGGTGTTGTTCAGGTCTGGGTTCCTGTCTTCTCTCAAGACAGATGTGTTTTTTTAAGGTTTAGATTATTATTTTCCTCTTGATTTTTGACGAGTCCAAGCATGTCATGCCTCCACTACCGGCTGCTCTTGCATGGTGCAATCATTTGTTGGGAGGGAATCAAAATCATTAGCTGCTCCTCGGATTAGATCGTGCGTGCATGCAGGCATCTCCTTTGCTAGTCATCACCTTGTGCTTAATTCTGCTATGTTATTATGTGTGCTCCTCGGATCAGTGAAGAACTCCGTTTTATTATGTTCTTAATTCCCCATCCAGCTTAGATTCTATGGCATAAAAGGACACATCTTCCTCAAGTTAGGAGATTTTGATGCAACGAAAGTTGCTGGATCTTAACTTTGGTTGTGAAATTTTGCAGAGCGTGGCGGAGCTGAAGCAGAGCCTGCTGGCGACGACGATGGAGCTGGACGCGTCCAAGGACGAGCTCCGGAGGAAGGAGCAGAGCATCGGCAAGCTCGCCGACCTCGTCCGCCAGGTGGCCAAGGAGCGGGACGACGCGCTGGACCAGGTCCAACAGCTCCTCCTCGCCGCCAAGCAGCCGCCGCCGCCAGCGACGCTGGTCACGTCGAGCGTCACCGACTCTGACTGCAGCCTCGTGTCGTCCCCGGTGGACCCCTTCTTCGACCCCGTCACCTCGTCCGACCGGCGGCGCTGCGGCGGTGGCGGCAAGCTCGGCGGAGGTAGTCCGCCTCCGCCAGCGAGGCAGCAGCAGCAACACCAGCTGTGCGGCGCCGACGCAGTGCTCGACATGCTCGCCAGGAAGAAGCCGCTGCCGCCGAGGGGCCGGCTGCTGCAGTCTGTCATGGAGGCGGGGCCCCTGCTGCAGAACCTGCTCGTCGCCGGGCCGCTCCCGCGGTGGCGCAACCCGCCGCCGGTGCACGCGCTCGACGCGCTCTCTGTCGGTGGCGGCGGAGGAGTCTACGTCGGCGCGACGCCCCTCCATGCCACCAACAACACTGCCACGCCGCTGGGCTACGCCTACGCTCCCAACACCAACGCCTGCATGAAGCGGCCGATGGCGGCGATGCCCACCATGGCCATGGCCGCCGGCAACTGCTCGCCGGGCTTCGTCGCCAAGCGGCACCGGCTGCATTGAGCCTTCTCTGGAGTCCGTGCGGCCACCGACATCGTCGCCGAGTCCTTGTTTGTCCCACCTGTCAGTTGCTGACTGCATTATAGTGTTATCCATGAGTCATAGAACCAGAGCATAGTAGTCTCGTCATCGCTCAGTAGTCGTGTAAATATGGAGGTTAATTTTGATCTCCTTTTGCTTCCATTTCTCATAATTTCGTCTCTTGCTCTTGAGAGTCCTAGTGAGAGGTTGTTCATAGCCTTATATGGTAGAGAATTCTACTAGCAAGTAGACTTCTTTTTTATTTTGCTCAGAACTTTAGGTTCCATTTCATTCATGCCGTTGGCTTGTGTGAATGAGTGCTCAATTTATCCCACCTTTAGTTGGTAGCTTGTTCTTGCTGTCACAATTTATACTTTGCACATTACAATTTTCAGATTAACTTGTCCAATGTTCTGGTCAGAGTAGCTAATCAGCAGGCATAAACACCTTTTGTATTGTTCATCAGGAATGGACAACATTATGGAAACATATTGTAGCGCCATCCAAACAAGATTTAAGTATATATTGAGACAGACCTCGAATAATCTAGTGAGAGAAGGGACAAAATCTCCATCCTTTGCCAATGTTCTCCTTTCTTCCCGAGAACACGAGGGCCTGTTCCCCCGCATCCCTCTCTTCCCATTAAATTGTGTAGAACATGGGTCACGAACTGACGCCGAATGTGGACGGCTAAGTGCAATGCATACCTCACCATGTTTTCAGCATAGAGCACAACTCCTTGACTAGCCCAGCTTCTTTTTTCAAGTGCGAGCAAAGCCATTGTGGCTCTGTTTATTTTGTTAATCTTGGTAGGTTAGGGCTCACATGAGCAGATGCGAGGGCCTTTCTTGCTCCTAAACCAATGCATACAGTAAAAGATAGACAGTAGTGTCCATTTCTTTTTTTTTTCAAAAAAAGAAAGAGTGATGTCTATCATTTTTATGAAGCCAAAGTTGAGATCAGTAGTGCGTAGAGGAGGAGAAACCAATACCTCCGAAAAACATGCCTGGAAGTGCAATTCATACAAGCAGGCTTGAAGATCATGCTTCAATCACGGTGTGTGACTTAACTGCAAACATGTTGGGCTTCAGAGATACCAACTGATATCGTGGGATGTATGATACTTGAGAAATAAGCTGTACCTGCATGGTTGCATTGCAAAATATGTGCTAGCAGTACTGGTATGTGAGCGCTGCCCATTTAGTTAGCACATCAGCTCAAAATTCTGAATAAGTGATGTGCACTTATAAAAAAATCTGCAGACCTTGGACAAAGAGGTATAACTATCACATTAACTTAGTATATTCTGAGCTAAATGGGGCAAAGTATGGTGTAAAAGAACTCCAGAGCTACCAAAGAAAAACAACGATAGTCTACTAAAATTTGGCCCTTGTTCAATAGCAAAGGACAACATCAGAACATGAGAGTAGATGCAATAATTTGGTGGTATTAGTAATTAATTAAGTATTCTAGAGTCTAGAGACCAACCATAACTATTCTAGAGAGAAGAGACAAATCTCTGATCTCTCTATCCTTTGTTCTTCTAGGAAAGTCGAGGAGCTGTTCCCTAGCCCCTGATAGCATTTTATTGAGCAGAAGATGGGCGATGATGAACTGACGGCGAATACGAGCGGCTAATGCCGTCGCATATCTCGGCATCGTTTTCAGAGATTCTCTGGTTAATATTGGTAGATTAGCCTGTTAGGTATGTTTACTAATGAGAAATATTGAAGGCGCGCACATTTTGCTCGCACGAGTATAATTGTCTTATAGCAGATACAGTGCAGAAGCATAAGCATAATCTACTATTGACAGTAAGCCACGACAGTAAAACAGGCAATCCTATAAATCTTAGGCTCAAGTAGAGCCATGCTTTAACTTAATAAAGCCACGAACGGCAGAGTCAAACAAGCAATCATATAAATCTCAGGCTCGAGTAGAGCCATGCTTTAACTTAATAAAGCCACGAACGGCAGAGTCAAAACATGCAATCCTTATAAATGCAGTGGATGCTTTGGAAGGAGAGGAACAATCGAATATTCAACAACAAAGCCTCCCCTCCTACTGTGCTGGCCGAGAAAATTGTGACGGAGATCTCTCTTTGGCGGAGCGCCAGTGTCCTGGGTACGTCGTGGCCTGAGAGCGAGTGATCACCAGGCCGCAACCGGGGACGAGCCTTCTTTTTTCAGGCTCAGCCTCTATAATGTACATTTAGTTTAGCTTACAGCTTTGCGTTTTCTTTTCATCTAACCTTACTCTGTAACCAGTACTTTCCCGACACTTGTCCCGGTTTCTCTTAATATAATGAAACAGCGCTAGCTGGTTTCCGTAAAAAAAAAATGCAGTTTGCTGAATATGTTCACCTAGAGTCCCTGAGGGTGATAAAATGCATCCTAGCTTGTCATACGAGCGTCCAGGATGTATATCACACAGGTGCACAACAGAGCTAAATATCAAATATGTTCGCATTACTCACAAAGGAAGAATTTTAACAAACAAGAACTATATATGTTAATAGAAATATGTTTAAGGAAATGATAAGCACATAGTACAAGTTTTACAATAAACTGATAAGTCCTGCAGAGAACTGTAAACAAGGACCGTAGTCTGCAGGTCACTATTTCTCCTATAACAGAATGAAATAATTTGAAAGAGACCATCAGGTTGACCCTTTTTTTACCATAAGGATCCATCCGAGATCGGACACCACGAAATTCCAAAAGCAGTAAAATGTAATCAGGTTTGCAGATAGCCCAGTTGTGCCACAGAATTTGCAACAAGACTGATGACTCTAAATGTAGCCTGGATAACATCTTCCCTAGAAAAAACACACCATATAGAAATCATAGAACTCATTCAACAAGTGTAGAGGCCAAGGCCAATGCTTCCCATGCTATGTGATCAGGGAAGTACATACTCCTTCCGTTCGGAAAAGGATGTCACAAAAATGGTCTATCTATAGTTCATTTTTGTGACATCCTTTTCCGAACGGAGTGAGTACTAGATAGGGGTTGGCAAAGCTAGAGCTTGATGCAGAAACTGACAACTCTGTCAAACCATGATCAGAGCAGCTATTCTGCTCCCTATTCCTCGATTAATTGTTCACTGTTCAGCTAATCATGAGTGATGATATTTACAAAAGATCAAACCTCCACCATATTAAACTCTGGATACCTACTCACCTTTGTTTGCCTGTTCTAGTTGTGTAAGTGGGGTATTGTAAAAAAAAATGCGGGGTATTGTAACAATGTTTGGTCGTCTCTTGTCAATTAAGTGCAGGTGTCTGAGATTCAGTTAACAGTAAGTATCTGGAACTGAGTCCGGTTTGGGCCTTTGGCCGTGAGCCTGTGTGGAGGGCAGCCTGCGAGCTATGACCTCCGCTGTCGGTATAACGCAACAATGAAGGGGGCTCCTATGCAGCGCTTCTAGCGAGCGAGAGCATCGCGTCGCTCACTTCGTACAGGCTACATGGTCCTGGACGCCTGACCCAGCACGTCTGTGGAGGGGAACCTGCGAGCTATGACCTCCGCTGTCGGTCAATGAAGGGAAGCTCAGAGCACCTCCACCAGGCTATATTTATGTCCAGCACTACCCAATTGGGCACTCTTTGGGGAGTGTTGGATAGGACGAGACGTGAGAAATTTCTCATTTTCTCCAGTGGCACCCTCCAAACGGTGCCCCTTCCCTATTTTTTTCCTAATCATTAAAGCAAACAGCTTGTGGGCAATATCTTCACACAATGAATTTGACACGCAACTGTTGTAGAAACGAATCCAGCTAATTTCAGCTAGCAGATACATAGCCGCTGCAACACATATTCAGGGTGTGTTTGGTTCAGCTGTGGATTTCAAAAAAACAGCTGTGAACTGTGAGCTGTGAAAAAGCTGTTGTGAACCGAGAACTGTGACGAACCTGAAAGTTGTTGTGAAACTGTGGATTTTGTGTAAAACATCGGTAATAACCATAAAACCCTGAGATCGCCGACCGGAATTCCTCGCTAGAGTTTGCCTTCTCACCGCCACGGCCACCTCACTCCCAGTCGGACCTCGCCGGAGCATAATCGGAGTTAGCCGGGAACTCGTCGGAGTTCGCAACTACCATACAGGAGCACCTCGCCGGAGCTCGATCAGTTGCGCCTCGCTAGACCACTGAACCGGAGCTCCATCGAAAAACCTCACCGGAGCCGGGCCATACCTCGCCGGACCGCCTCCGACCTCATTGGTCCTCGCGTGGACACTCGCCGGAGTTGGCCAGACTTCGCCGGAACATCATCAGAGTTGGCTGGAACCTCGCCGGAGATAATTAGAACTACTCTGGAACCTCCCGAAACCCCATCGAAACTGTTCGAGACCTCGTCGGAGCTCCACGGACCTCGCCGGACCCCAGAGATGATTCACTCGTACAGTACGCATGACTAGTCCTTGTACAATTATACACATCAGCTGACGAGCGACGACCAACAATCCTATATACGCACATCTCTACATCCTTGAACATTATCAATTCAGTTGACATTTTCGATTAACAGAACATTATCAATTCAGTGCACGGATATCCAATTTAAATCCTGGAAAGAAATATGAGGCGTACTTCAATCGTGGACAGAATAGTGTGAATACTTCACCACGGGCAAAATTAGCATTAAACAATCGAATATCCCATGCTGCATCGAATGAAGTCAAATTACACATGAACATGAGAAGCGGCAGATAGCTAGGTAGCAGCGCATCCATCTGCCAAGCTCCTTGCATCCATCAGCCAAGCTAGCAGGCTCGCATCCATCGGCCGAGGCATCCAGAAGCAGCAGCACGCCGGCATGTTCGCATCGATGTGGCCGTCGTCTCTGCTTGAAGATTCAGATAAACTCTAGAGTCTAGTCTGCTCGACTTACCAGAAAGGTCTCGTGCGCGGGCACCCCCTGCTGACCGCCGCCTCGAGCTAGCGTGTCCAAGCACTCGTGTGCAAGAAGGAGGCTACAGAGGAGCAGCGGCCAAAGCACAGCTCGAACTCAGAGCTCGTCCATGACGGATACGGCGACGACGGAGCGGCACCAACAGCTCGCCCAACAGCTCTGCATCCACCTCTGCATACACGAACTGGTACTCTCCGTCATGGAGCAACACGGGAGCAGCAGTGTCGGGGTGCGCTGGTGGCCGGTAGCACTGCCCCCGCTCCGTCCGAAGCCGATCCCGCGAGGCCGACGAGCCGCTCCGTCCGCTCGTCTCGTGACTCCTCTCTTGCGTTCTAGCTTGAATCCTTACGGTATTTCTATCCTTCAATATGCCGATGATATAATTCTATTTATGGATCATGACCTTGGGAAAGCCAAGAACCTGAAATTATTATTATCAGCTTTTGAACAACTTTCTGGGCTTAAAATCAATATTCATAAAAGTGAATTGTTTTGTTTTGTTTTGTTTTGTTTTGTTTTGGGGAGGCTCAATACGCCGAACTATTTGGTTGTGAGCAGGACGAGTTGCCAATTAGGTATCTGGTTATTCCTATACATTATCGGCGACTTACGAACGTCGAATGGAAACATGTAGAGGAGCGTCTTCAAAAGAGATTAAGTAGCTGGAATTAAAGTTATTATCTCTTGGAGGAAGATTGTAGGTACTAATTAATATGGTATCCTTCTTTAAATTTCCAAAAGGAGTCTTACATTATGACCGATCGAGATTTTTTTTTGGCAAGGAGACTCTAAGAAAAGGAAGTATCGACTGGCTATATGGCATGTTGTTTGTTGCCCAGAAAACCAAGCGGGTCTTGGTATTCATGACCTTGCGGTAAAAAAACAAGGCCCTACTTGTTAAATGTTTTTTCAAGCTGCTTACCGAGGATGGGATTCGTCGAACCCTACAGAAAAGAAAGGACATTTGCTCAAAGGCGTTTTCACTGGTTTATTGGAAATCGGGTGATTCGTATTTTTGGGCTGGTCTTATGGCGACTATGAAGTATTTCTTTCGCTTTGGATCTTTTAATATGAAGGAAAAAATCATAAATTAGATTCTCCGAGGATAAGTGTCTATGTGACGCCACCCTTCAGGAACAATATCCAGCTCTGTACAATAGTGTTTGTCACAAGAAAGATACAAAGCGCTACGATTTTGAAGTCATCTCCACCAAATGCGACTTTCAGGCGAGATTTAATATTTTATCATCAACATGGAACATTCTTTGTGGGCGGTTGGCAATGGTTAATTGTCGAAAGGGTCTGATGAGTTTCCTTGGAATTTACATGAGAACGGTAAATTCTAGATTTATTCCATGTATAGAGCATTCGTTCATTTACAAGCGTCGGTTGATAATAATAAATTCTGGAAAATGATGGTACCTCTAAAATAAAAATAAAAGAAGCGTGGTACCTTCACAAAGGTTTGATCCTTACCAAGGATAACCTTCTTAAGCGCAACTGTCATGGACTGCATAGTGTGAATTTTGTCAGCATATATAATGAGATAATTGAGCACCTACTGTTTCGATGTCAGAATGTCCGTTCTATATGGTCAGTCATCCAAGTGGCTTCTAACTTGTACCCACCACGTAGTGTTGCAAATATTGTTGGAAACTGGTTACGTGGAATTGATCACAAGTTTAGAGTTCTCATTAGGGAGCGCTTTCCGTAATATGGTTTCTTTGATGTTATAGAAATGATATGTTTTTTAATGGTAAGTTCTCTTCTCCTTTGCAGGTCATTTGACGATGTACTCGGTTGCTCCGTTCATTGTCACATCTACAATGCATGAAAACACATAGACCTATTTATGGATTTGTGTACACGATTGGAGAGAGCAGCGAGCTAGGGATATTTTTATCCACGTGGGTGGCAGTGTAATCTTCAAATATCGTCCCACCTCCGCCACATTCAAATCGTCCCACCTTCACCACAGCCATATATAGGCGTTCGTCGAGATCTTCATGTTATCTTGTTAAACATAGTTTTTTGTTTATTTACTTTTGGTGTATTGCGGTCGTGTGCATGCTAATTATGTAGAGACCGGGTGTAACCGTGTAAGCTCTGTTGAATTGTATCACAGTGATGCTAACTTTTGAGTTTAATAAACTCAAAGCCCTTTCTCGTAGAAAAAATACTAATGGGTCTAAACTTTTTCATGATTCTATCATCATTTTCTTTAGAAATAACAGCAACCATGGCAATAATCAGTCTAAAGATATTTAGGAGAGTCGGTTGTGCGAATATAAATAGCCAGGTACAGTCACTGTAAGAGGAGAATTGAAATTTATCCGAGTTTGAGTATATTGAAAAGGTCCCATGTCTGGGAATATAAATAGCCGCCGGTTAAAATTCTCATGTCCCTTGTATTGATCTTGGTTTTCTTCGTCGTTTATTTGCCTATCGTACATTACATTGGCAAAGCTAGAGGTTGACGCGGAAATATGACAGCTCTGTCAAACCATGATCAGAGAGTTAGTGTCCTATATCCAGCCAAACTGCACCCTATTCCTCGGTTAGTTGTTCACTGTTCAGTTAATCACGGGAGTTGACATCAACACAAGATCAAAACTCTACGATATTTAACCCATGAATATCTGCTCACCTCTGTTGTCTGTTCTACTAGTGTAAGCTGGGTATCAGGCCAGCCGACAGCAGGCACCATGCTGTTGAATTGAATGGCCTCACATCATCACAGATACACACAAAGTGCTAAGTGTTGATATGTCCACATTATGCACAAAGGAAGACTTTAAGCACGTTAAAAATCAGCATAAAACATAGAGAATGCACATATCTTACTCTAATAAAAAACAAGTACATGTCTATAAAACCGATATGATAAACTACATGGTTTTAAAAAGTGATAATCATGAAGTAAGAAATTCTAATAAAACTGGTAAACAGGAACAAAGGACCATTGGTTGTTGCCTAAAGGATCCATCAGAATTTAGACACCACGAAACCCAGAAGCAGTTAAACTGTGCCACTACACATATAATATCCTGCATGACAGATGACTTAAGTTCAGCTAGGATAACATCTTCACTGGAAATAACACACCATGCATATTTGTGATGATGGGGAAATGCCTGACGAAAGGAGTCGCTGAACAACGCCCTCCACGCTATGCGATCAGGAAAGTAGATACTGAACAGGGGTTGGCAAAGCTAGAGCTTGACGCAGAAATTGTCAACTCTTTAAACCATGATCAGAGAGTTAGTATCCTAATATCATATATCGAGCCAATGGCCTGCTCCCTATTCTCTTTTTTTTTTTTAAACACAGTACAACGCAAGCGCTCATATACACGTGCATACACTCACCCCTATGAACGCACACACGTACACCCTACCCCTATGAGCACTTCCGAGAGACTGAGCCGGCGGATCAGGTCTTGAGATTGACGAAGTCACCACGGGCGCCTCGCTGTCGACGTGAACGTCGCATCCCACTAAAGAATATTCTGTCTAAATGAAAAACACCAGCGTCAAACCTGGGGTTTGAACTCTGGTGGGCTGGGGGTACAACCACCCTCCTAACCATCTTGCCACGAGCAAGTTCTCTGCTCCCTATTCCTATGTTAGTTGTTCACTGTTATTTTCAATCACGGGGAGTGGAGATTAACACAAGATCAAAACTCTACGATATTTAACCTCTGAATATCCTTTGTTGTCTGTTCTACTAGTAGCTTAAGCTGTGTATCCGGCCGACAGCACGCACCATGTTGTCAAGACACTAATCAGTAATCACTCACTGGATACGAACACAAGAAAAAAGGTGGCCACACCACACCATTCGTTTCTTATCGACTGATTTGGCAGACCACGACATGTCACGGCCCCTGCAATGCCGCCTCTCGCCACGCGTCCGACATGGACAGTGACAGCACTGCTTCCTTCTTCACGTACACTGTCCGAATTGCTGCAGTGCCTACTACTGCTGCTACGTGGCAGCCATACGTGTTTCCAGCAAAAAAAATCTAGTGCAGCTGCACACCGAACTCTGCGAAGCTCTCGTCCCCTACGCCGAGGAGTGCGTGCGAAGAATAGATAAACGCATGGAGATCGATCGAGTTTGCCATGAAGCAAAGATGAGATCACGCACTTTTATTCCCTCGTAACTGATCGCTACAGCACTGAAGAACCATCAACGGCCGGCCACGAAGTGGCTCCTGGGACACAAACACAAAGCTCGCTCACAACGTTGGATCATCGCCGTCGACGGACGACCCAGCAGCAAAGCAGTACGTAACCGGCATCACTTGATGAGGCTGGTGATGGCGGTGCAGATGATCGCCATCTGCACGGAGTCGGCGCCCTGCTTCGCCAGCGGCGACGGGGCGACACCGGCGCGGGCGAAGGCGTCGCCGCACCGGCGCGCGAGGGACGCGGCCTCGAGCGCCTTCTCCTTCCCCACCGCGTAGTGGCGCGCGTCGATCCCGTCGTAGGCCTCGGCGAACGCGGAGCCCATCCGGTCGTACAGCGCCTTGCACTGCTCCAGCGGAGCGCGCGCCTTGCCCCCAGCCCGCGCCTTGTTGTTGGCGAGCATGGCCTTGATGTCGTAGACGCCGTTCTCGGCGAGGAGGACGCCCACGTCGGCGGCCACCTTGGCGAGGCCCCAGGTGTCGGCGTCGGGGCTGTCGTGGTGCTGGCTCAGCCTCGCCACGCAGAAGTGGTAGTCCACGCGCCTGTCGGCGCCCACTGCCGCCCTGCATGTCGTCTCCGGGGTCGCGTCCACGCCGCCCAGCGCGGCCACGGCAGCCATAGCGATCGCCGCCACGAGAATGCGTGCCGAAGACGATGGCCTCATCGTTGTTGCTGGTACTCTATCTCTGTTTCGCAGAATCGACAGTGGGTTTACTCGCGGACTGATGACTGATGAGTCCTACCGATGGCTGGCTATATGGTGGATGCTCTGGCTCTGTTGCACCCTCAGCATTTTACAGGTGGACGGTGCTCACTTGTTCGCGGTCTGGGACATAATTGATGTGGGGACTGCATCCGAGTACACGTGTAGAATGGTGCTAAATCTTATGTCGGCTGCTCTGTTATTTCCTGGCTAATTTGTGAGCCTAGATTGCTCAGCCAGCCCCAAATCTCAGACTGGTCCAAACTGCGTCCCTAAAAGTTTAAAAGTTTGCCCTTATAAACCAAATACCGCAAAACCAATATCAGCTTTCCCTAAAACCTGTTTTACCTTTTGAAAATGCAACAGCCAGAACAGTAACCAAATATTCGTGGTATATTTTTGAAAAAAGGGTTCGTGCCAGATTTTAACTATGACTTTCGCAAACTCATCACAAACATAGTTCATCACAAACGACAGTTTAAACATAAATAGCTAAACCCTAATCCTAACAGTGGACGATGAGCTTCCTCTGCACCGGCATGTCACTCGTCGTAATCAGGGTAGTATTTGACAACGGATTTGCGCACCGCAAGCTCGTGCTCCTCCTTGGCGGTTTCGAGGAGAGCCGCATGCGTCGGTTTCATGACAACGCTTGATGTGTGGAAACATGTGATCATCGAGCACATCTAGGCCAGTCTACGCGCTGTGCCCGCTGCTTCAGGAGAGCGGCCAGGGTCCCGGCCCTGACTTCGCCGCGCTGCACGCCTCGTCATCGTTGTCGCTCAGTACCACCCAATCCAGCACCGCGCAGAAGCTCGCCACCTCCGCGTTGTGCCGATGGGCATTCGCCAATGGCGTGATTCTCATAGATGAAGCCTTGGCACCACTTGCACGGGTCGTTCCATGTCGTGAATTGACGGCAGGCGAGCTTGCTAGCGGCCGCCGAACCGCGGAGGCGGAGCTGCACCTCCTTGTGGCTGCCTGGAGACGTACGACCACATCGGCTCCGCCCAAGCCGTGCCTAGATGCGGCAGCCATTGAACTACCGGATAAACGAAATGGGGAGGGGCGCGTGCTGCCGGAGGAGAAATGGGGGTGAGAGTACACGAGATTGTGTCAGAGTGTATCACGGGAGGATTTAGGGCTACCAAAAAAATCGAGTCGGGACGGTATGTGTGGCGTGTTTGTAGGGCTGTCTTGAACCCCCCGTGAAAAAAACAATAATGAGGTCCTAAAGTACTAAATTTTTGGCCGCGACAAAGACCAATGGACGACTGGGATTTTTATATATAAATGATCGTTTGAACTTTCTCTGTATTTTTCAATAGTTAGTTGTTGTCTTTACTTTTTTTTTTGGCCAACATGTACAGCAGGCTAGAAATATCAAATTTCTAGCATATCCGGTACATGTCATATCCATCGATCCCCACCACACGTCATTCATATCCAAGAGGCAAAAGCTACTCCAGTTGATAGGCAGAAATTGACATGCATCACTCTATCGAGTGAACACTCAGTGGAGGATTGTTTTTTTCTTTCTTTTGGAATTCTGCGGTTCTGGAGGTGCGCAACATCGCGTTAGATGAGCACGCCCTCACTGGGGAGGCTTACTCCAGTGATAACAATGTATGGTGGATCACGGTGGTCTACGGCCCACAATCGAGTGCTGAGAAGGCGCAATTCCTCCAGCAGCTGACGGAGAGGCGTAGCCTTTGCCCTGGTCCATGGTTACTGCTTGGGGACTTTAACATGATTTTGCACGCGTCGGAGAAGAACAACAATAATTTGGACAGGGTCACTATGGCTAGGTTCAGGAGCTTTGTCAGTGCTTCCGAGCTGAAGGAGCTGTACCTGCATGGTCGCAGGTATACTTGGAGCAACGGCCATGCTTCCCCGACAATGACGCGCATCGACAGGGCATTTGCATCGATTGACTGGGAGCTCGCATTCCCTGACACTTACTTGCAAGCCCTTTCTTCCTCAGTCTCGGATCACACGCCTCTTCATCTCTCTATGAATGCGACAGCACGCCCCAAGCGGAGATTTAAGTTTGAGTTATTCTGGCTCAAGATTGAGGGCTTTGATGATGCAGTTAAGGAGGGATGGGTGTGCACTACCACCTCGGCGGATCCATTCCTCCGACTGGACAACATGTTCAGAAATCTGGAGAAGCATTTGCAGGCTTGGGCTGATGGCAAAGTGGGGTGTGTGAAGATGCGAATTGCGATCGGCAATATGATCATTCACCAGTTGGATGTTGCTCAGGAGAGTAGAGCCCTAACACCTGAGGAGCTTTGGCTTCGCAATACCTTGAAATTGACTGTCCTTGGCCTATCCTCTTTTGAGCGCACAATGGCACGGCAGCGGTCGAGGGTTCGATGGATTCGAGAAGGAGATGCCAACACCAAACTCTTCCATGCAATTGCTAATGGAAGGAGGACTAAAAACTTCATCTCAGCGGTGTGGCAGGGTGAGGAGATCATCACGGACCAGAGTAGAAAGGAGGAGGTGTTCTTCGATTTGCACAACAACCTGCTGGGGGCAATAAACAACATAGATCATTCCCTGAACCTGGAGACGCTGGGGATGCCAACTCATGAACTAGAGGAGCTTGGCAACATCTTCACAGAGGAGGAAGTCCTTGCGGTTATTAAGGATTTGCCACCGGATCATGCGCCAGGACCTGACGGTTTTATTGGGGCGTTCTATCACAGAGCTTGGCCACTGATTAAGCACGAGCTGATGGCGGCGGTGTGCAAGCTTTATGTGGGGGATGGACGCAATTTTGGGCGGCTAAACAGAGCGCTAATTACGTTGATACCCAAGAAACCAGATGCAGAAACAGTTGGGGACTACAGGCCCATTAGCCTAGTCCATAGTTTCGCCAAGTTGTTCTCGAAACTCTTGGCAAACAGACTTCGACCGCAGATGGACAAGCTAGTGAGCTGTAACCAATCAGCGTTCATCAGAGGGAGAAACCTACACGACAACTTCATACTAGTGAGACAGTTAGCTCGCAAAATCAACAAGAGAAGGGAGACATGGGTGCTATGTAAACTCGACATCTCTCGAGCCTTCGACATCTCTCGAGCCTTCGACTCTCTCTCTTGGGCCTTCCTCTTCGAGATTCTGCAACGTTTGGGGTTCCCGGAGATAGTCTTGAGATGGATTGCGATATCCTTGCGAATGGCGAGTACACGGATCCTGGTTAATGGAAACCCAGGAAGGAGAATTAACCACGCTCGAGGCTTGAGACAGGGAGACCCCCTGTCTCCACAACTCTTCGTCATTGCAATGGAAGTGTTCACGCTGGTGATCCTGAGAGCAGAGGAGGAGGGACTGCTAGCCCCAATTGGAAGTTGTTCGCCGGTTCAGCAACTGTCAATCTTTGCGGACGACGTTGTTCTTTTCGTCAAGCCCAATGTGGAGGACCTATTCACGGTCAGGCTTTTGTTGAATCTGTTCGGAGAAGCATCTGGTCTGAAGATCAACTATCTTAAGTCCACGGCTACCATCATCAGAGGTAATCAGTTGATAGCTGACAAAGTTGCGGAGGTGTTGGGGTGCACAATTGCTGAATTCCCGATCAAGTATTTGGGAATGCAGTTAGCGCTTAGACCCCTTACCAAAGCGGAGTGGCAACCCATGCTTGACACTGCATCACGCCTCATGCCAGCATGGATGAAAGGGTTGACTGCGAGAGAAGGTAGGCTGGTGCTGATCAAATCGGTCCTTTCAGCTAGGCCTATCCACCATCTACTTGTGGCAAATGCCCCGGCATGGCTGCTGGCAGAGTTTCGGAGTGTGCTGCGAGCTTTTCTTTGGGCTGGAGAAGAGGAAGTGTCAGGGGGCCAATGCCTTGTGGCATGGAAGGATGTTTGTAAACCATATGAGTTTGGCGGGCTAGGAATAAAGGACATGAAGCTTCAGAACCTTGCACTTCGAGTGAGGTGGCAATGGCTGCAGAGAACAGATACTTCTAGGGCTTGGAGTGGGCTACCAATGCTGAAGGATGAGGAAGCTAGATCAGTGTTTGACAACTTGGTCAGTATCAAGGTAGGAGATGGGAGTAAGGTGCTTTTTTGGAGGGACAGATGGATTGGCAACCGATTGGCGAAGGACATTGCGCCATTGGTGTTCGAGCTGGTCAATACGAGGAGTAAGAACTCTAGAACAGTTTCGGAGGGCATGACAGACAACAGGTGGATGGAGGATGTTGGAGAGCCTTTGCTGCCTCTCGCTGGACAGCAATGGTTGGACCTGTGGTGGGCAGTAGAGACGGTGAGCCGACAGGAGGAGATACCTGACGAATTCAGCTGGCAATGGTCTAGGTCAGGGGCGTACACAGCGAAGTCCACCTATGACAGGCTTTGTCAAGGGCTGACAAGATTCAACTTGGCTGAGGAGATTTGGAAAAGCAGAGCAACCCTGAAGACGAAGATGTTCGCATGGCTTGCAGCGCTGCACCGCATCTGGACATCTGATCGAAGAGTTAGGCATGGTCTCCAAGAAACTATAGACCCATGTGCGGTCTGTCTTCAGAGGGATGAGACTGCGGAGCACATTCTTATGCAGTGCCCGTATGCGCGACAAGTGTGGCACATATGCTTCACGGAACTCGGAGTACGAGCTAGCATACCGGAGGAAACTAGCACCCTGCAGGTTTGGTGGCTGGCGGCACGACAGAGTCTTCCGAGTCAGGAGAGAAGAAGCCTGGACATGCTCATCTGCCTGATCTTGTGGTCACTTTGGAAGCACCGCAATGCGTGGGTGTTTGGGGGACACAAGGAAACAGTTCAGCGTGACTCAGTTAGCGGCAAGGATCCTTGACGAGCAGAGCCTATGGATGATGGCTAGGAGAGGAACCGGTGCAGCTGAGCAATCGGAGGGAGTAGGAGTTACCCGAGTTAGCGAGTAGTAGCCTTGGGTGAGTTTCGGAGTGTTCTCTGCTCTTCTCTGTTCGCAGTTTGGAGCAGACTCTTGTAAATAACTTTGCTGCCTTCTATAAAATTAGGGTACGCATTCGCGTACTCACTCTAAAAAAAGAATCTCAACGGAAGGTTGATTTTTTCTTTTATGAAAACAATGGAGGATTGATGTGGAGAAGTATTAAAAAAACAATTCATCAAGTACGGCCCAACATCATAGGTCCGTCTTCTCACTAATTGTCGAGACGGACTCAAACTACAACCGTGTTGCTGTTGGGCCCAACATCATAGGTCCGTCTTCTTCCTCCCCTCTCATTCCTGAGATAGAAGCATGAAAAAAAGAGCACGTTATAGTGTTTTGATTTTTTTTCACTAAATCAATTACTAATAGAATGCTATAAAGCGATATAACACACTAATAGTGTATTTTAAGGCCAGCGCTAGCTATAGCGCCATTTTTTTCCTTGGATATAGCACTCTTCAACCTTTACATCCACAATGTATTAAAAAAATAGACCCAGTGTATAGAAGCTCCCACACAAGTTGGTGTCTTTTAAGGGACTATAGAAATCTAGTCTTAATTCTGCAAAGTGTAGTGGAGAGAGACTAATTCGAACCCAAAACCTCTTGCTACAAAGTGGGGAGGACCTCACCACTGCAAGTCTGCCCTTTATAATAAGCATTCATGCATACCATCTAAAGAGGTAAATGGGGATACCCCAAGGGGATTCCTCAGAGTTTAGAGCATTTCGGCCGTTGGATGGAGGTCTCAGAGCGCATCCGGGCGTTCGTTTTTTTACTGCGTCATATAAAAGCACGCCCGCAGCGGTGAAAACCCTAGCCGCCATTCAGTCCCTTCGCTGCGTTCCTGCTCCTCCTCCAATCCCGTTCACCCTTCCGCCGCCGCCGCCATGCTTCTCCTCCACCCCTCCCCTCCCGTCGTCTCTCATCTCACACCATGGCGTGCCCAGGCCACAGGGACGAAGGAGGAGGCATTCTCCACCCCACGGCCTCGACCCTTTTCATCTGTGCGGCGTCTTCTCTGCTGCTGCCGAGCTCGGTGAGGCAACGTCGGTCCTGGAGATGCCAGATCCGCTGGTGGAGTATAAGCAGATGCAGCCCCTAGCCTCAGCAATGTTTGCACCCAGGTTATCCTCTCTCTCTCAGTTCCGATTCCCTTTTTTCTGCAGCTCTTCACTCTCTCAGTTCTGATCCTTATTTTTCCTGCAGGTCAGTACAACGGAGATCGACATTGGGAGCTTGCCATCTCGATTGTTTTTCAGGTATGAACTTCTCTATGCAGTGTGCATGTATGGTTTGAAGTGACCAACCTAGGTTGGCCCTTTTAGTTGGATTTAATACTAGCTATAATTTCTGCCACTATGGCGAATGTTCAGTCCTGCAGCATATAGCATCCATTTGGGAAAATTAGATACTTTCCTTGTCATTGTCATTGTAAAAATAATTTGTGATGATGAATCTGATGTGCTTAATCATGTTGTCCTTACCAGCTATTTAGTGCTTGGTCGGTATTGGAGTCTGATGTATAAATTATATTGCAGGAGGAAGAGGACTACAGTCAAGTGAGCCATTTTCTCACTAATTGTCTGCTATTCTTAACCATCAAACTGAATATTTATGTTTGCTAGGAAATTATCTGTTGAAACTAGAAAGACCTGTTTAAGGAAAGCAATAAATAGAAAGTTCTACAAAAAAAGGTTGTCATTTAGGTATATTATCTACTATATATGGAAATTGAGACCTGATTAGATTATGAAGAAGCAGCTCCCCAATTAGTCATTTTTTATTTTGGTTTGTTGTTGAGTACATTTAGATATAATATAAGTGCAGTAACTTAGCTAGCATCAAAGGTTCATTTATAATAGTTTGATTTGACTCGGTGAAACAATAGTGTTATTTTCCAATGAGAGTCTTATTTTAAGCAAGAGAAAGACGCCAATGATTTAGGTCTCAACCTGTTGTTCAGTTCCATTCCTAATGATTGCTATCAAAGCTAGAAATATAAGACATTTTACTTCTGTGTTCTTGATGCATGCTAAGTAATATGCAAAGAGCAAAGCCGTGTCGTGGTTATGAGTAGCTACCTCAATTTAGCCGCAAGTGTCCTTTGTGTTAGAAAGGCACAATTTGCACTGATCAAACTATTTTTTTGTTCTGCGTATTTTGCAGTCTTGCCAATATATAGTTTTACTAATAATGTTTGCTTGTGTGTATAAAGAGGTCAATGCATTTATGTTTAGTGGGTTTCTAATATTTCTTTTGAGGGCCACCTTCCCTAATTTTATCTTTTTATGTCAGGTTTTATTTTATATGTGGACTAATGAATCGAGTCTACAATGAGCTCACAGAAAGGTGATATCACGTTTTGACAAAATTATTGGCTACTCTCAGGTTTCCTTTTACTCTGTTCATTATTTGTGAAGTCATCTTTAGCGAAGTTGCTTCGAATGCAGTTTCCGTTTTTCTCTGTGCACAATTGAGAGAGTTCATGACCTTGGATATCAAATTTTAGCTTTCTAGGGTAGCATAATCTAAAAGCTGCTTAGCCATGTGTGAGTTTTACTAACAAAATGAGACTATGCATCGTGGTGTATGGATAGAGTGCTGTTTTAATTATATATTGAGGAGCATATACTAATATGTAATCATTCTGTTTACTAGAGTGCACTTTGAATTGCAAATGGTAGAATGTTTTGGTCATCTACAATTTAATTTCAATAACCTTCTAGGTATCAGATATGCAAAATTAAAAGTTTGGGTTCATGCTGATATTTTTTGATTTGGTTTGGACCTTTCTTACTGTTGTCCCTTTGGGTTTTATGTGTTGCAAGCTCTCAACTGAGATTAGTTACAGCATTTTTTATGTGCCATTACTTGTTTTGACGTATATGCTTTTTACTGTGTGTTGCAATTTTCTAACCGTATTTACACAAATTCTGCGATGACAATTACAATGTGTGCACCATTAGTCTAGGAAAATTATGATTTATTTTTAGAATAATTCAATTAGGCAGCAGCATGGTCAAGAACGAGACGAGGGTTGCGCATATCAGAATCAGTGTGTCAAAATTTCTCTTTTGGCTCTGTGATTCTATTTTGCCCTGGTTTAGATTATCGGTTACTGTTTGATTTTTGTTCTTGCATTTCGCTGGGGGACTGTGGGTACGGATAGGAGGGCCGTAGCAGAATGGACGATCTGAAGGAGGCTGTCAGAGGTGTAAAATCTATTGTATTCCCCTCACAAAAACTTAGGTTCATTATAGTTGACTGATATAAATGTGAGGCGCTATTTGAACTATGAATGATTTTTTATGGATGTACACAACCGTTACTCTTTGGTTTGGGCAGTGTAGAATTAGTCGCCTTTTTTATGGGAGGTGTATGAATGTGATTCCTACTTACTTGAGTTGTAAAGAGCACTGACAAAGGTTCTCCAGTTCACTTCTATTGTGCTTTATCAAATTTATCTTCTTGCCAAACTATAATTGACTGCCTAGATTTGTTTCCATTACACTCGGATAGTTAGATTTTAAAACACTATTATGCCTTTGTCTCACTGATTGATGTATACCTGATAACTCTAATTGCTGCTAATTTTCGTTAGTTTTTGCAGCTGATGCTTCCCTTCAAATAATCCGGTTTGTGCATTATCATAGGTCCTTTAAGTCGTATGCAGGTAATTTCAATTATGTATGGATTTTCCTTGAGAACTAATCTTTTTATTTTGTAGAATTGGTTTAATTATCTCATCTGGTCTTCATTAGCCTGCTTGGAGGATACTGTCCAGCCATAGGATGCAAATTGTTGTAAGTTGTTGACAGCAGTATCAGGGGTCAATCCTAGGTATTGCGCTCGATATCATGTTGATTTTACCGCATACAATTTTATTAGTTTGTCTTAGTAATTGTTATTTGGTGATTCTTGAATGTGCAAAAATCATATTGTTGTTAGATATATATTCAGTCAACCTGCAGGGCACAAATCATAGCTTCTTTGTTGCAATTTTTTCTATCTGAGGTTGCATCCAAGTCTTTCGTTCTTCTTACATGAAAGATCCAATATGGCATACATTTTCTCATATATCTCTAATTTGGATTCTGAAGCAGTGGTTTGTATCTACTTTCTTTTATGGGAACGACCACAAGTCGTTGACTGTCTGCTTCAGTTGTGTTTTCGTCTTTTCCACCCTCTTCCATACTAAATGTGTCGAAAACAAATGGTTGTATTCTGGGATGTCGTAGAGATCATAGTAATCCTTGATCTTCACTAAATCGATGTTGCAGCGCTAGGTGAAAATACCTCTATTTGGTTTCTTCATAGAAGAGTCTGGTTAGTTGTTCCTATGTTTGGATGCGTGCTCCTCACCAAGGCTGGCCCATAAAAGAAGCACTAATTGAACATATCCCTTTCTCCGAAAGTCCAAACTGTTAAAGAATTTAGATTCAAGATGGTGAGTGATCTGCTCTTGATCATACAGCTCTACTCATGGCTTATATTTTTCCAAATAATAAAGGAGAGTTATTTGTTTGTTAGATCACACAATCATGCCGTGTCATACACTTTCTTCATTGCATAATTGTGTGCACACATTCTTTTGCGAATGTCACACCTATTTTTCCCATCAGTTTCTCCGCTTACATGCAATTCTTCATAGAAGTATCTATGTTTGGGTGTGTGCTCCTCATGAATGCTGGCCCATAAAAGAAGCACTAAATGAACGTATCCCTTTCTCCGAAAGTCCAAACTGTTAAAGAATTTAGATTAAGATGGTGAGTGATCTCCTCTTGATCATACAGCTCTATTCATGGCTTATATTTTTCCAAATAATACAGGAGAGTTATTTGTTTGTTAGATCACACAATCATGCCGTGTCCAAGGTTTCAGTTACCGGCCGATATTTCGCAGTTACCGGCTGGTAACCGGATTTATCGCCCCCCCCCCCCGGAATTTGTGTATATCGGATGAAAAATCCCGGATTAGTCAAATTTGAACCGAATTCATGCTCGGAAAATTTGAATTTCAAAAAATTTCGACGTTCTAAGTTTAAATCGTAAAAAATTTCGGGGAGTTTCGGGCCGGTAACCGGCCGGTATTTCCCGATAATCCCGGTTGCCGGAAATATCGGCCCCCACCAGATTTTTTTTGAACCGGTATCCAAAACCTTGGCTGTGTCATATACTTTCTTCAGTGCATAACTGTATGCAGACATTCTTTTGCGAATGTCACACCTATTTTTCCCCATCATTTTCTCCACTTACATGCAAATTATATGGATAGCAGTGCCTCTCTTTTTAACCATTCTTTCATGTTACCACAGAGAATATGCTGGTATTTCATTCATTTGTGCACAGAAACATCCATCTGTGGAAGGTGCACATGGTTCTTAGAATACACTTGGATGGTGGGTTGCATTGCGACAGGTTGGGTAATTATTTGTAACTTTCTAATGTACTTCTGTGTATAAAATAAAATGATAAAAGGAACATCGTGGAAATATTGGGTTAGTATAATGCTCCAGCCTCTGCTGATGATGATGCTTCTGAGGTGAGCACGGTTCTTGGTGTTTTTTTTACGCATACGGTTCTTGGTGTTCACATGCTAGGTTTCTTCTAATGCTCCTTTACACCTTACCTATAGAATAGATACTAAGAAATAAGTGTAAACCTATGTTAGTGACATAAGTGCTCACCTTGTCATGCCCTTTGTTCTTTGTTTGTTTTACCTTCAAGGTGTTAATGACCTAATTTCTACTCTACTTCTTCAGGAGTGGCTGACTTTTGGTGATACAAATTGCAAGCGACTGTTATCAACAATCATGGACTTTAGACTCCGCTGCTTGCTTTTGTAACCGTCCTGTCATGCTTAATCCGCCTTCTTGGTAGTATAGGTACTTCCTGTGTGACGTGGCTCAGTCTGCTTTCTTAATAGTATAGGTATTTTTTGTGATGTGCCTCAATTTGCCTTCTTAATAGTATAGGTACTTGCTTTGTGCTTATCTGACCGTGCTACATATATATGCACTATGCTTTGTATATATATCGTAGTGAAGAAGCCATCTGTCCAAAAGATTCCTTTGTACGCAAACCTTATGTATGAATGAGCAACTGCTTTGCTCCAATCTGAACCACCAATACTATGTATTTCCATGTATTCTCTCTGTATTGCTTATTTAGAAAGTACAAATATTTATTTGTATAAAATGTTTGTCATAGTGTTTTACCAATTGAATATCACTGTCAAAGGCGGGTGGCGCGCGGCAAGCCGCGCCAGAGAATCTAGTATATATATGACTTGGGGCCATGCACGGTCACTCGCCTCACACTCTCTTATCAATGGCCATATTGTTCAAAATGGCACAAAGTCGCGCCTCGCACTCCCTCATCGATGGCCTATTGTTCAAAGTGGCACAAAATCGCATATCGATCGAAAGTTTCCGGCTAGGGATACTCTTAGGCTCTTCAAGAGAGGGATTCATCTCCATTTCGGCACAGAAAAAGATGAAAATGTTGCAACAAAACACTACTCCCTCCGATCCGATATAACAGTCGCACGGAAGGAACTGATTACGTGCAACGTACAAGTACATGTCACGCCTCTTTTTCCGGACCAGAGGAAGTACCATGTATACCCTCCATTTTTAAATATAAAATATTTTAGGTGTTCCATATGTTGTCTAGATACATGCTAAAATTAGTGAATGTACACACTAAAATGTATCTAGATACATTTGTGTACATATAAATGTGTACAAAATCTAAAACATCTTATATTTAAAAACGAAGGGGTACTACCTATCAACGTACTACCATGGCCTTAATACACAATGTTACAATGGTGAGCGTTGCCTACGAATCTAATCCTTCCACTTAAAGGGTTCGAAAAAATAAAAGAAAATCTTTCAATAAATTGTCTTTTCTTGCATAAACTTTGTGTTTACAACTGGAACAAAAGTCGGTATTTATTGACATTTTAAAATTCATTTAGATTACTTTTTATATATCGGCCGCATCGACTTATGAGTCAAAACACCCTGTCCATGGTTTCGTCTCCATTTGGCGACGTTCCCGTCGACAGCGAGACTCCCGTGATGACTTCGTCAATCTGAACACATGATCCGTCGGCTCAGTCTTTTAGAGGTGCTCATAGGATATTGTGTGCGCACGTGCATTCATAGGGTGAGTTTATGCGCGTGTATATAGACGTCTGCGTTATACTGTGTTTCAAAAAAAAAAAGTTCCGTCTCCATTTCGAAAAATAGTCGGCAATGTTACAATAAAAGATGAATACGTACCTATCTGCGTACAACCAGGGCCATAATCATGGAATGTTACAATGGTGATCGGCACCGACGAATCTAAGCCTACAACCAATCTCTTTCCCTTCCCCCAATTCTGCTTAACCTACAAACGAACACATTGACATTGCGCGGATCGATCAATGGCAGCCCACCATACTACTGCTGCAGCCGTTAGAGCACGAGGAAAGCCAACGGCGCCGCAACCAGTTGCACCGAGGCCGTCGCGAGCGCCGCTGCTCCCCCGACCGTGACTTCGCCGGAAGCCATTTTGGCGAGCCAGGACTCACCGCTGCCGCCACCTAGGATCCCTGCCCTTGGATGTTGTCACCTGTGCTAGCCTGGCCGCCCATCAAGGCTCAGAGGGGCAGCCTGTCGGAAACAAGAAGGCAATGACGGCCCTTGCAGCGGCGGCAAAGATGGAGAGAGTGCGGTCTTCCACTGATAAGGTGCTCGTAGATGTCTCCTCCAACTCGAGCTTGAGTCGCGCCGAGAACGACGCAAGGTGGGTGACCTTTGTTAGAAAAGCCGACATCAAGATCAACCTTGAGAAGAACAAAGCCTCGTTCAAAAAGCGAAGCCAAGATTTCATGATCTTGACGGCCAACGTTTCGACCATAGATCCGCTGGCGACGGCGGCGCACGACATGTCCTATGCCGCGATCTTGCAAGAACTTGGGCCCGTCCCGGTGACCGGTACCGGCGGCAACCAGGGCGTCGGGACACATGACGACGATGAGACCAGCCCGGCGATGGCTACGAGCTCCAGCCCGGCGACATCTAGAGCGGCAGCGACAACCAGTGGTCAGCTTCCGATGTATTTTGGCATATTTTGGGGGTATTTTGATGGCTGAAACTGCAGTTTGTGGCTGAGTGTGGCCGAGCGTGAATGAAATCTGAAATTGTTGCCGAGCGTGACCAAAACTCTGAAATTGTGGATGAAACTTTGAATTATGGCGCAATTTAGGTTTCTATCATTTCAAATTGCAAAGAAAAAATCGTTGGGCCGATTTGAACGCCACGAGTGGGGAACGACGCTCCCATAGCCGGTAGGCCGTCCGGACAACGTCCATATCACTAGTCCAAACCCTCTTTGGGCGATCATTTGGTCGCCGCGAGTGGAAATGCTCTAACACATACTCGGCGTACTGCCATGGCCTTAATCATGGAATGTTACGGTGTTGAGCGATGCCTACGAATCTAATCCTTCAACTTAAAAGGGTTCAAAAAAAGGAAAAAGAAAATCATTCAATAAAAAATGTTTTTTTTGACATTTTAAATCCGTTAAAAATACTTTTTTATATATAGGGATCGACCTTCGAGTCCAAAACACCGTGTCCACATGAGGGTTTCGTCTCCATTTCGAAAAAAATAATCGGCAATGCTACAATAAAAAAACACGTACCTATCAGCGTACAACCAGGGCCATGATCATGGAATGTTACAATGGTGATCGGTGCCGACGAATCTAAGCCAACAACAGTTCTACAACCAATCTTCCCTAATTCTGCTTAACCTACAAAGGAACACATTGACATTGCGCGGATCGATCAATGGCGGCCCACCATACTACGCTGCAGCCGTTGGAGCACGAGCAAAGCCAACGGCGCCGCAACCAGCTGCACCGAGGCCGTCGCAAGCGCCGCTGCTCCCCCGACCATGACTTCGCCGGTGGCCATTTTGGCGATCCAGGACTCACCGCTGCCGCCGCCTAGGATCACGCCCTGCCCTTGGATGCTGCCACCTGTGATAGCCTCGCCGCCCATCGGCATCGGCGTGCTGTCCGGGATGGCGTCCGTGAACGTCGTCCCCGGCATCATAGTCGGCATGTCCGTCCCAGGCATCGTCGTCGGAGTTGTTGTCGGCGTCTGAATCGTTGTCGGCGTCGTGGCGGTCGCGCCAGGCACCATTGTCGACTTCTGGCTGCTCACGTGACGAAAGACAAAGCAAGGACGGGGCATGGGTCAGCTCAGGAAGAATACTAGGTGAAACAGTAACCAAAGGCAAAACTAGAAAATGCTGGTCTATGGATCCCATTTATTTTATTTCCACGATATTTTGCTGCTAAGCATAATATCTTGCAAAGATCTCATCTTTTTTGTATCCTGTCAGTTATTTTCTTAGATCTCCTCATATAGACTGCAGAAACTGCAGGTTTTGCTAAAGCCTGATCTCTGACATCAGATAAATCCCCCTTGGCATGACAAGAACCAAGCAAAGATCCAGACTTGCAATGCGCTGGCGCATCGAAGCCAGGCTAGGTAATGGATTGCTGAGCTGAGACTGACCTCGGGGGTGTGCCGGGGCAGAAGGTGACGGTGTAATCGGGGCCGCCGGCGCAGGTAAAAGTGGATGTGGGATCGTCGAATGCGTAGCTGTAGGAGCGCGGGCACGCCATCTTGAACACCTGCGAGTAGGAGGTCGGCCCGCACGTCGTCGGGCTCGCGTGCGCGCCGCTGCAGCAGTACTCCTCCCGCCCGAACGCGTCGCACGCGCTCCGGCACGCCGCGCCGCCGCCGGACCGGAGCTCGGCGGGGCACATCGTGTTCAGGTCCGCCGCGCACCCGGCCACCGCGCACGACCCGGAGGACGGCTCCACCAGCACGGGCAGGTTGTACCCGTCCACGAGGCTGACGTCGTAGAAGTCCAGCCCGCCGGTTCCGTCGAGCGTGAACTCGGCCAGCGTCGCGGGAGGCGACGCGCCGGCGCCGGCGCACTCGGCCGTGCCGGACCCGCAGTCCCCGGTGATGCAGGCAAGACGCCCCGTGGCGGCGTCCTGGGCGCAGCCGGTGCGTGCCCAGAGGCGGCCGGACCAGGACGACGGAGCCGGCACCGCGCGCGAGGCTCCCGGCGGGAGCTCAAACCCAGTGGTGCCTAGCCGTGCAGTGCCGGCGTTGGACAGATGCCCGGCCACACCGTATCCGTGCACCGGTTAACGAACGTGAACGACGCCGCCTCCCCCTCTGGACACAACCAAGAAACACAGAACGCCCCATCAGCTCGGCCGCCATCACCGGGAGGAACCTCATTGGATCTCAAACAAAGAAAGAAGAAATGTAGACCCCAAATTACTTACCTCTCCAAATCAACAAGAGCAGGATAACGATGATACATCTCCTCAACCCCATGGAGGACAGCTCTTGAGTAAACGCAATGCAGTGGTGTTGAGTGCTGAGCAACAAAATCGTGCAATGTCAGTTCAGAGCAAGTCCAGATATTTACACGCTCTCACTACCCAATCCGGAGCGTGTCGCTGGAGGTTTGTGCTTTGTGGTAGCGTCACAGTAGATTTGGAGAAGATAATAGAAAGCAGATGGAAAGAAAGAGAAAGGAGGAGAGAGGAATCTTTGGTATGGGTCATAGCAGACGGCAGCAATTTCACTGCACCTCGCTTTTAGCTTTGTCTGGATCCTGTTTCATCGGTACAAGAGAAAGCTCCTAGGTGATGATGCTCGGCCTCATATCTCTGCAAGCTGGATCTCTCTTGGGTGCACTCTCACCATGGACTTGTGGCCTCTCACCATGGGTTTGGTCCAGAAAATCCGCTTCACCTCAATCCCTAAAATGTATCCAGCACATCAAAATGTGTCTACGAGTTCTCAAAAAAAAAATCAAAATGTGTCTGCGAAGGCAGAAGCTCAAATGGGGAGGCTCATCGTCTGGCTCGTAGCTCTGTTAGTCAGGGTTTTGGTCGCCGTTTGTGGCTCCTCAAGCCTCCAGATGGTTTATGTATCCCTGGAACTTGATAATTGATCAATAAAGTGTAGGCGGATTCTAAAAAAAAACATCAAAATGTGTCCGGTTTATTACGGCAGACACATGTCCGATATAATTGGGAATGTTGCATCTAGAGGCGTCCCAGACCATTTTTTTTTTGAAAAAACATTTCATTCAGATTTCTTGATACAATAGTTCTACTAACGAAATTTAAAACTAGCTCACTTGGTTAGGAAGTGGATGTACAACCCAGCCACGCAGGTTCAAGTCCTCACGGACGCAGATTTGGGTTCTTATTATTTCCATAAAAAACCGCTATAGGGCCTTCCCCTATCGCATTCTTTTCAAAACAAAAAAATTTAAAACTACACTAAATCCTCTACCTTATGACTATACGCCGTGCCTCGTCGAATTCAGGGTCGAACAGAATGTCGATGATGCCAGCCTTGAGAGCATCATCCGCAGCGTCATGATGGGACGCTTCTGCCAGGTCGGCCTCGAGGATGGTGCGGTCAAGCACTATCAGAACTGTGCCCACTCAACGACGTTGTTCTCCGACGGTGGATACTCGCCGATGAAGCGGTTGAGCGCCGCCTCTCACTGCTCGCGGAAGAACGTAAGAAGGTGATTGCAAACATGAGAACATATTTCTCAAGTTTTTGCACAAATAACAAAATCTGTCTCTAAATCAAACATTTTTAATTAATTCGTACATTTTTCGTTAAAACACAAGAACACACAGAACAACTTACTACAATTCTATAAACACCCTAATCATGAAAGAAAAACAACATACAAAATTGTACACGAAGCTACTAATATCACAAATCCAATCTCTTTTTACTCTCTCTCTCACCTCTTACTTGCAAACAATTTGCATGATTTTATCTTGGTTCACTGCTTTGATTACACGTTCCTATATAGGTAAATTAACAGGTACTCCCTGGTGCCCGGGCACCTGTATAGAATACAGTACATTTTGGGTATGTAGATGACACTTATAACTCGGGTATGCACATGTTGGGTATATAGGCGGTATACATACCCTTGGGTATGTGTATTTGAGGTATCCACATGTTATATATACCTCGGGTATGTGTGTTCAATTGTACGCGTACATATCAGGTATATATATAAATAACTTAGGTATGTGCACATTATTAGGTATGCATACCCCATAATGTACATACCCAAATCATATGTACCTGCTACATATCTAAGGTATACATATCCAAGGTATATATATATGTCTACATACCTAAAACTGTTCGTATTTCATCCTGGTGCCCATGCTACTAGGTGCCCCATCTGAGCTATCTATACCTCTTATAAAGCAAAACCCCACTAAGTGCATTAATTATTTTTCTATCTCAACATGCAAGCTATCCACATCATTCATGCTATTAGCCAATCAATTGTCCATGTCATCTCCAATAATATTTATTATTAATATTCACATGCAAGATACACATCATACATTCCTCCAACCATCTAATAGTTCACATCAATAATTTATAATACACACATTTCATGTCTATAAAATTTAGTATATCGACTATGACCAATTGATTTTTGCATTTTCATTTGGAGAACATAATATGTCATAACTTTTATACCCTTTTGTTTACACAATATAGCTTCTAAAGTGATCCCCGCTGCAACGCGCGGGGTATCTTCTAGTATATATATATAGGACAGGTATAATCAACAACCGTTGTTGATTACAACCGGCGTCTCCCTATAGGGCGCGATGCGCCTTCGGTCCGAACCGAACTCTCGTCCCTCCCCACCAAAGAAGACCTTCTTGTCGGGCGAGCGAGCGAGCGAGCGGCGGGCACGCCGACGCGAGGGAGCTTGGCCCTCCCACGGCAACACCCCCACCATAACCAGCTTCTAATCCCCCGTGCTGCCGCTCCTGACCTCACTTGCCGGCAACGGCCCGCCCCCACCTACCTCGTCGCCGACGCCCAGCCCCACCTACCTCGCCGGCGCCGTCCTCCCGTACGTCCCGCGTCGGCGCCGCCCTCCCCGTCTACCACGCCGCGCGCCGCACCCCCCAATCTACTGCGTCGCTCAATCCCAGATTCACCGGTGCCGCCCTGCACCACCTACCGCGCGGCGCGCCGCCCTCGCAGGCTGCCGGCAGGGCCTCGAGCCAACCAGCCTTCCACCACCGGCCTTCCCCGTCGACGGCAGGGCCCTGGGCCACCCCGCCTTCCCACCGCGGACGGAGCCCACGCCTCCCTTGGCCGTCGCCGCGTCACGGAATCCTCCTGCACTGAGCGCCCAGCGCCCCTCCCAACCCCACAGCCCTGTCGGTGACGGCAAAATCCATCCATGCCGCTGCTGGCCCTGGTCTTCGCTCGCCGTCGGAAGGGATGGACTGGAGGTCCCCGCGAGCGCTTGCTCCCCGCCGTCAGCAAGGTGCCCGAGTGAACGCTTGCAGTGGCCACGGCTCCGTGACGAGCGCTCCCCGTCCATCCCCATGCGCCTGCCGGCGGAAGCCTGGCCCTTGTCCCACCGTGTGCTGGTTTGGTCTGCAGGTAGACGTCGCGGCGGCCGACTCGGGTAATGTTCTTTCTCGCTGTTTGCAGTGCAAGTATGCGATTATGGGCAGTACAGTTGTTTACTAAGAATAAGTACAGTCATTCCGCCCTTGTGAGATCGCTCTATCAGCTACCACAACGCCCTTGTGAGGACGCTCTCTATCAGCTCCCAATACGCCGCGGCCCTATTTCCCAGCTCAGGCAGAGCAGCGTCCAGCGGCTTGCCGAGGACAAGGCTCCCTTTCTATTTATTTTTGGGTAAAAATAATCTTGTGCTTGTTAATTGGAACGAGCGCCGGCGATTTCCCCTCAATGGACGCCGTTCCTCTCCGTCAATGGACGATCAGGAAAGTACAGGTTGGCTGGACAGAAAGTACACATATGGGCTGCAGCGGGCCTGTTCTTTGATTGCTGATATTTTTCTTTTGAGAAACTTGTGCAGGACATGCTTGATCCTTGATGCCAGATGTAGAATACCGCATGAAAATTTTGATAGAGGTGGTCTTGCAAGAGAAAGCAGCGGCGGCGTGCGCACACGGTGCTAGCTAGCTAGCTCTTTCTCCCAATGTTCCTGTATCTTCTGTTATAGTGAAATTGTCCTCCGTCATCTCTGCTTCTGTTGGAGACTAATTTGAGCAGTTTCGAAATTGTTTTGTTTTCTGGTAACAATTTGATGCTCTCTAGGTGCTTGTTGATATGTCTACGAGAAAGACTACGTTTCACCATGCGCATTGCGTTTATGGGAAGTACATATGCATTAGCTAGATGCAAATATTTTCTTTTAAATGTCTGGGCGCTTTTTGATTCAGAATAAGCTCAAAATTCATGAGACGGTAGATACTCAGTTTGGAAGTGCAGGTATTCCGTTTAGGAAGTACAATCGTTCAGCAAATACTTTCTTCTGAATGCGTGGGCACTTTTTGAGTAAGAATGAGCTCACAATTCATGAGCCGTTAGACATTCAGTTTGGGAAGTGCAATTATTCTGTTTAGGAAGTGCAATCGTTTATGCAGATTAAATTTTCTGTTCATGTGTGATGATTTACTTTATGTTTTTGTCATGCGAAGCAGCAATGACCAAAGGAAAGCTGAAAGTCGATGTTGTTGCATCCTCTCGTGAGAGGACCGTGACTAGGGCTGATGTAGGATTTAAGTTCAAGAAGCAACATCATATGGTGTGTGCTGATGCATTAAACATGAAGTTTGCAATGGGGGGTGACCGTGGATCAAGTAGACCGTCAATATAGGCACTACAAAGAAAATTGGAAGTTTATTGCAGCAGCATTGAGCAAAAGTGGAAATTCATTTGACCATACTAGATGTGTGTGACTGTTTCAGAATCTGAAAAAGGCAACCCTAGGTGTATGTGTTCTCCACCGCATCCTACTTAATTTACCATTTCTTATGCTACTAGTTTCTTACCATGTGAGCTCCCCAACCCACGAACCCACCGCTCCCCAACCCTAGCCGCCACCAGTCCGGCCGCCGGCCTCTCTCCTCCGCCGCCCGTCCCCTCCCCCGCCTCTCCCCTCCGCTCCCGTGCTGTCCCCCGAGGCGGCACCGGGGCGAGACCCTCGTCGCCCAAAGAACTTCACTCGGAGACCTCCCTTGCCGCCGCTGCCGCCGGCGAGGGCCGCGGTGGCGGCGGGCCCAGCGCCTATGGTGCTGGGGGCATCGCTGCGGCGGAACACCGGTGGCGTTCGGGGACGGCGCCGTTGATCTTCTGCGAGCGGGATCCGGGGCGGCGACCCCGGTCTGCGGCGGCGGCGGCTTTCTCCCGGGCATGGCGTCTGCCATGGACGTCCTGTGCGTGTAGTGGAGCGGCGGCTGTAGGTCCTAGGCTTCCGCCTAGACCCATCATCGGTGCGGCCGTCGGTCGCCCGGAGGTGCGTGGGGAGGCGGCGCGGTGCTCGTGTTCGGCCTTGCTATTACCAGCGGGACGGCGCGCGCGCGTGGTTCTTCGTTGTCGAGCCTCCTCTTCCGCCGGAGGAGGTCGGCCGGCGGACGGCGGCGTGGGGGCCTGCTGCTCTGCATAATAAAGGCGGCGGTCCTATGGTTCCTCTTGCGCCAAGAAGAAGATCTGCCTGACACCTGTTTCTTCGATCTGGCCGGATTGTCGAGTTCCGAAAGGCTCCGTCGGCGAACTCCATTGGGCAATCAAGCCTAGAGATTGTCGGATCGGGTGGGATTCGGTCGCGCGCAGCCATGTTTTTTCTGACCGTTTGGTTTCAGAGGAAGCGTCGCGAAGCTCTGCAGTCGGTTGCCATTGGGGACATGCCTTTCTGTTTCCCGGTGAAGTCAGACTGCGGAGAAGGACATGGAGGCCTAGATTTGAAGACTAGTAACGGTGGTTCGATTCCTGGTGGCGATGAGGAATTGGCTTGGTGTTTCATGATTTGGAGCAGCGGCATGTAAGTGGGGGCGACAACATACGTGAAGTCCGAAGTCCTACCTTTCAGGGTGAAAATCCAAGGTCTGGCCTTAATTGGTTGTGCCTGACAGTGGTCTTGCTGAAGACATTGTTTTGAGTGCGAGGACTATCTTCAGGGTGAAAGCCCAAGGTCTGGCCTTAATTGGTTGTGCCTGGCACTGTTCTTCTTGAAAGCGTTGCTTTTGAAGAATTGGACATCAGGTGTTGTTTTGGTGGTGGTTGTGCGGCTGCTGCAAGGACTGTAACTCTGTAGCGGGACTTTTCTTTTTATTTCTTCTTCTTATTGTCTTTCGGCTGTGTGCATCCGTAGTAGGTTTGGTTATTGCGTTGTTGCAGAGGCTGGGTGTAATTTGTATCTCCGCGATATTAATATACGCTCTTTATCTAAAAAAAAGTTTCTTACCATGTGCTCTTTTATTCTTTGAACTATATGTAGAGCAAGGTGGATACTTTCTAAACCCATCAATTTTTTTCAGGAGATGCAGGAGCTATTCACTGGATCGAGTGCTGATGGTTCATTGGCTATGGATCAAAACACATGCATGAATATAAGTGATGATTCAGACAGTGATGATTCAAGAGAGCTGCGTGACCTCAACAATTATATGCCACCTGAAGACCCACTTGGTGATGATTCAGATAGATTGTCAACTCCAAGCATGGATGCAACTGGTAATAACAAACACCCTTCCAACTACACTATATCTGGTATAAAGCGTTCAAGAGGCAACACTAGTACTCTACCAACTAAGAAGGCATCAAAGAGTAAGAATCGTCTTGTAGAGTCCAATGTTGAAATCTCAGCTACAATGAAATCACTTCGGGATACACTTGTTGCCTCTGCTTCTCCCCAAATATCACAGCTTACTAATCCTCATGCAAGTTTGTGGCAAAAACTCGAGACTATCCCATTGCCACCTGATCAGAGAATTATTGTTGGTGAGCATTTGTCTTCCAAGGATAATGAAGGTAAGCGTGGTTGGTTGTGCCATGCAAGTGATGATACCTTGCATGCTTGGATCTTCAAGTTCTTATGCGATAAATAAAGCTTCAACCTTTGAAGTCTAGAAGTTGGTTGTGAGCTCATTTTGGCCGTGTGTGATACTAGCAGAGCTACTAGAACATGTTTACTGGGAATTCTGTTTTGGTTGCTAGATGAAGTGTTGGACGGATATGGTTCAACATATCTTTTTTCATGAATGCTGTAAATTGCTTGTACTTCCTCCGTTTTTTAATATAAGATGTTTTACATGTTATACATGTTGTCTAAATACATATTAAAGTGAGTGAACATACACACTTAAACGTGTCTACATACATTTGTGTACACATGTATGTGGACAAATGCTAAAACATCTTATATTAAAAAAACGGAGGGAGTATTATGCTACTGAACTGAATGGTACGCGTTCTATAATGAGATTTGGACTACTGAACTGAATGCTGCAAATATTTCTTACTTTCAGTTTTCTGTTTTCGATTATAAATAATGGTACGAGTTCTATAATGAGAACTGTCGTAAGCTAACTTTGATGCATAGGCAAAAAGTTAAGAGAGACATGATAAAGGAGCACATGAGGCAGTACAGTAGCGGTATCTCGACAGTTCAATTTTAAACCCGTGGCAGTACACATATTCATATTCGGAAAACTCTCACATGTAACCTACAACGTGGTCGCCGATGTCTCCCAGGTCACAGTAGACATCCAGTCCCTCCAAGTGTCATCATGCCGCGCGGCTGCTGCACAATTTCCATCGACGCCGGATGAATACAAACCTCCTAAAGGGAAGTACATATAAATAATCGGGAAGTACAACCCTAGCTTTTGGGAAGTACAAATATGATATAAACATTTTTTACTGAATAATACTCGTAATTCTTCTATAAATATTTATTTTTATTTTTGAATAGATATACCCTAATTTAATCTTTCCAACGCAACTAGAATAGAGTATCTTATTCGATAGAACATTTTGAATGGTCATACACCTAATTAGTGAAAACTAATCGCGAAAACCCCCCGTGGACAGTACACACGCATGAACCGAGAAGTTCAAATATGTTTCGAAGGAAGTCCAGGTATTTAGTTTGTGAATTTTACTTCCCACCAAAAGTTTAGCGAAACATTAAATATCTCGCCTAGAAGTACATATAAATAATCTGGGAAGTACAAATCTCACTTTCCACGGGAAGCACAAGTGTGGTATGAACAAGAATCACTCAATTCCGATATCGGATGGGTTAACAAATAATTTATCAAACGGGTAAAATAGGTTTGACCGAGCTTCCCAACCCCCACCCCCACCCCCACCCCCAAAATAATTAGATTTAAATCTCTCCTATGTATAGATATATTAGTTGGATTACTACACCCCCGCCCCCAACCATAAATCACAATGAATACACAATACATGATTTTATTGATCCAGCGGCTCGGCTTTGTCGCCCGTCGCCGCTTCCGCGGCGTACGGGCGGACTCAGCCTCGGTGACATTCGCGTTGACGGGCGATGAAACCTCTGAACCCTAACATCATCGCTAACGCATCATGGGTTAAACATTTCTCCCATTAATTGGTGAAATATAAAACATGTGAATTAGTTACCTTCACATATGGGCGATGCACAAAACCAACAGGAGTCACAAAAAAATAATCACAAGTTAGACTCATAAAATAAAGGGCAGTACAGTATTGCCAACTTAGACAGTACAAACTTTAAGCACGTGAAGTACATGTACAGGACATAATATTATATTAAAAATAATAATAAATCGAATTTCTTGTTATTACCTTCGGCGTCGACGATGACTCAGCCGAGCCCGTTATATTGTTCTAGAAAACAAACGATGACACAAAACAAGGCAGTACAGGGTTGCAAAAATGGCAGTACAAACGAATCAATAGAAAAGTTTAGGTATGTTTTTTAGGAAAATACAAGTATTTTGTTTTGTGAATTTCACATCCCACCGGAAAGTTTAACGAAACAATACACATAAATAACCCGGAAGTAAAAAACTAACTTTCGAGAAGTACAAGTGTGGTATGAAGAAGGTTTGACCGAACTTTGACCGCAAAAAAAACCCACTTAGAAATCGTTTTTTGAGATTTTTGTTACCGGTTCTACCGGTAAATTTAATAGATGTGTATTCTTCGGCTGGACATTTCGAGTGGTCATACACCTAAAATGGACACTGTATGAGAAAGTTGTCGCTGATTTACTGAACACTAATCGTGAAAATATCCCGTCGGCAGTACACACGTATAAACCGAGAAGTTCAAGAATGTTTTTAGGGAAGTCCAGATATTTTGTTAGAGAATTTCACATACCACCGGGAGGTTTAGTGAAACAGTAAAATATGACGTCTAGAAGTACACATAAGTAACTTGGGAAGTACATATCTCACTTCCGGGAAGTACAAATGTGGTATAAACATGTTTTTCTGAATAATACTTGTAATTCTACTATAAATATATTTTTTATTTTCATTTTCATTTTTTAGTAGATAGTCCCTAACTTCATCTTTCCAGCGCAACAAGAATCACTCAATTCCGATATCGTATGGGTTAACAAATAATTTATCAAACGGGTAAAATAAGTTTGACCGAGCTTTGACTGCAAAAAAACCCCACTTAAAAATTGATTTTTGAGATTTTCGTTACCGGTTATACCGGTAAATTTAATAGATGCACCCTTTCAGTACGAGCATTTTGAGTGGTCATAGAGCTGAAACGAAAATCGTATGAGAAAATTATCGCTGTTTTACTAAACACTAATCATGAAAACTATGTTGGCAGTACACATGAATCAACAGAGAAGTTCAGATATGTGTCGAGAGAAGTTTAAGTACTCTGTTCTTCGGGGCGGAAATATATCATAGTAATCTCGTCGATTTGAGTTTTTTACTCCTCAAATGTCAGTAGCAAATGATTCATATGGTGTAATATGAGTTTAATTATAATAATTAGTGCATTTCATTACGAATTAAAGTGCTAAATTCGTCAATTAAATCTCGCACATACCGTGAAACACCGGTGTCATGAGTTAAGTAGTTTTAAAATTACTTTTTAAGTGTAAGGAATTTGAAAAATCGGTCAACACAAAAAAGTTGTGTATCGACGGTATCTTTCCAACGACATATCATTTGCATCATTCCGACAAGCGGTTGAGAAACACCGGAAAAAATAGTGTCCGCCCGTACAGGACACTTACAGATTAGTGTATTTTTGAAATTACTTTCAGTCGGTGCAGAATTTGGAAAAACCGTAAAAGCATAAAAGTTGTGGAATTTCAATAGCTTTACAACGGCATATCATTTGCATTATTCCGACAATCGGTTGAGAAATGCCGAACAAAATACTGTCCGCCCGTATAGGACACGTTCCAGATTAGTTTATTTTAGAAATTACTTTTAATCGGTTTAGAATTTGAAAAAACTGTAAAACATAAAAGTTGCGGAATTTCAATAGCTTTCCAACGGCATATTATTTGCATCATTCCGATAAGTGGTTGAGAAAATATTTGATAAATACGTTCGCTGTGCTATTTTCAGATTTGAATAGTTTGAAAATTAATCTTAAACCGTAATGAATTTGAAAAATTCGAGAGATGAATAAGATGCGGAATTTCATTAGCTTTTCAACGGTATATTATTTGCTAAATTCGGACAACGGTTAGAAAACTACGTTAAAAATACGGAACTTGTAATTCTCGATCACATGAGCAGTACATGTAGAACAGAAGGGCAGTACAAATTCGGTTGTAGATCCCTATTCTACAACCGTAGAATAGCTCACACACACACACATATATATATATATATATATATATATATATATATATAGGGCAGGACTAAACAGGAACCTATCTAAGAGTTCCTATTTAGCTTAAATAGGAACTATTCCTAAACAGTAATCAGTTCCTTATCCCGAGCCCGCCCCCAAACAAAAGACCTTCTTCCCGTCGGCGCCGGCGAGCGAGCGGCGGCGGGAGCCGGCGCGAGGGAGCCGGCGACGGAAGACCGGCGAGCTCCCGTACTAGAAGATCTTCTACCTACTCGTCGCCGGCGAGGGAGCGGCGGCGGGAGCGGACACGAGGGAGCCGGCTAATACATCCCAAGAAGGTTGAGCCCCGCGCTTCCCATCCCCGGCGCGCCGCGCCCCGAGCTCCTCTCGTGCTTGAGCGCGTACGCCGGCCACCCGAGATCCTAACGCGAGCGCCGCCGGCGGACGCCCTGCTCCAAATCTCGCGCCCGCCACCAGACTTGCTTGCTTTGGCGCGGCGGACCTGCTCCTCTGTAGTGCCACGACCTTGCTTCCCCGCAGTGCGGAGGCCCTGCTCCACCGTCTAGGACGCCGCCGGCCAGGGGCCCGGTCCCCTCCTCTGTCGACTCCGGCGACCTCCAGCCCCGCGCCGCCTAGTGAACTCCCACCGCGCACGCCGTCGGTTATCGCCTGCGCCGCTGACGTGCTCGCCCGCGTCCATCGACGACCTCCAGCGCGCGTGACCCTGGTGCTCCTCGACCTCCATGGGCTGGACTCGAGCCCCTCGCTTGCCTGCTGGGACGCCTCGGTGAGCAGCACCGGACGCGGTGGCAGCCCGGGCTGGTTTGCTCCGCGCGCGTCTGAACCTCCTCCGAGCGAGCATCTGAACCTATCTGCCTCATCTGTTCAGAGTTCAGTGGTGGCCGAAGCCAGCCTCCACCACTTCGTGTTGGATGGAAAGTTCACCAAATGAGAGGGGAAAAGTTCAGTAAAATAATACACCAGCTAATATGTCAGTGGTGCAGTTCCCGATTAGCTGATGGATGCTACGGATGAATTATGGTGTATGGTGCACGAGTCAGACTCAGCTGTGTTGCAGTTCATCCATTGATGCATTAGCTACTGGAAGCTACTGACCTACTGTCGATGTTCATGTTTGCTTTATTTTCCATCTTGTTGTTTGCTGATGTTTAGTTGTTTAGCATCATGCTGGTAGAGAAATCATTAGTAGTTTGATGAAATTCAACACCATGGGGCGTTGTCAATTAAATACACACGGCAAAAACTACACTTAAAAAAAGATCAGGAATTTCATTGGAGATTTGCTTCAAGTACTCTGCATATGTAGACACTGTAATTGATGTTTCATGGTAATATTTTCTCTTGTTCGGAGCATCAATTTTTGCTCAGGAAAAGATCAGAAATTCACTTCATTAATTTTTGAAGTCCACCACGTAAATGAAGGTTCACTTGAATTTTTTTAAAGTTCACAGCTATGTTTTGCAGTCCACTTCATCGACTAATGAAAATCCCCTGTACACTCATGAAATCCCCCGATGTGAACTGCTTTTTTTTCATTTTTTCTTAGGCTGGATTTGAAATAGTACGTGAACTGGTTTTTTACTACGAGGTTCATAAAGATTAAAAGAAACTTCACTTAATAAAATTTTAACGTTCACCGCATAAATGAAGGTTCGCTTGATAAAAAAGGTTCATTTGGTACAGAAAAAAAAGTTCATGTGAAGTTGTGAAAAAACGTTCACCTCGTTCCGAAAAAATGTTCAGGAAAAAAGTTCACTTCATGTTCCGTCTGAAGGTTTACATGTCATGCGCGAGAAGGTTCACATATCATTGCCTAGACAGTTCTGAAAGTCTCATTCCTAAACAAAGTTTAGAAAAAAAGTTCACTTCATTCATAAAAAAAGTTCACTTGGTACAGAAAAAAAGGTTTATTTGGTACAGAAAAAAGTTCATGTGAAGTTGCGAAAAAAAGTTCACCTCCTTCCAAAACAATGTTCAGGAAAAAAGTTCACTTCATGTTCCGCACATGTCATGCGCGAGAAGGTTCACATGTCATTGTCGAGACAGATCAGAAAGCCTCATTCCTAAAAAAGTTTAGAAAAAAAGTTCACTTCTTTCATAAAAAAGGTTCATTTGGTACTGAAAAAAGTTCATGTGCAATTGCGAAAAAAAGTTCATCTCGTTCCGAAAAAATGTTTAGGAAAAAAGTTCACTTCAAGTTCCGTCTGAAGGTTCACATGTCATGCGCGAAAAGGTTCACATATCATTGCCGAAACAGTTCGGAAAGTTTTCACTTCGTCCACAAAAAAAAGTTCACTTCGGTTATAAAAAAGGTTCACCTGGTTCAGAAAAAAAGTTCACGTACAGTTGCCAAAAAAAGTTCACCTTGTTCCAAAATTGTTCAGGAAAAAAGTTCACTTTATGTTCCGTCAGAAGGTTCACATGAAGTAGCGTGAAGGTTCACTTAGCATATTCGAGAAGGTTCAGAAAGTTCCTGTTTAGATTAAACAAGAATAGGTTCCTTTTCAGAAAGTTCCTGTATATATATATATATATATATATATATATATATATATATATATATATATATATTACTACATGAGGTGATGGTTGTTCTAAAAGAGAGGCTGACTTCTATCAAGCAGAGCGATGTTTCCAAATCGTAGTGAGGGCTGACGGGGAGGAATGTTATCAACAAGAAGCGGCACAGATCACAAGCGTGATGGCACGAGGCGATTGGCCGTGGAGAAAGCAGACCGATCGCCAAGAACCGTCGGTTGGATTGGCTTGGTGAGCAAGTAGGGGAACTCGTACCGACTGGAAGCGGCGCAACGGGTTCACACAGTCAGACCGGCTGGTTCCACTGGTGAGAATGGCCCGACGAGAAGATACTACGTGTGGTTTACAATGACATAACAAGATGTAATGACATTATGTGTGTTTCTTTGATGCATAGTATGTGCCCGTGTGGCTCTAAAATTTGGAGGAATTTGGCGTAGACTGACTCGGATATTCTGTGCGCACAAGGGAACAAATGAATGCCGAGGTGGATTGGGCAAGGTTGTTTGGAGCTCAAGACAGTTACACGGTGTCGCTTTGAAGATAGAGATAGATCCGAACTATCTCGAATCAGGATACGTTCTACTTGCTGGTCGATTCCCCTACTCGGTTACAACTTCCGAGTCACTGGAGGGGTAGGCACCACGAGGTCATTTAAAGGGAGGGGCTGAGTGGGCATCGTTCTCAGACCTTATGAGTTTCCTAGCCCTAAATTCGAGCACGTGAATTTCGGAAGCAAGGCGGCACACATGGGAAGTCTTTGTTGAACCGGAAGAGAAGCTCGGGTCGGTTTGATCACTCTAACCTAAGCAATCTGATCGATGGTTTTTGTGGGGGAGAGAAGAAGGTGGACAACCATATCCGTGTCAAACCAGGTTCGAGGTGTCAAAGTTTGATGGTATGAGCAATTTCATGCTATGGCAGTCGAGAGTTAATGATTTGTTGGGACAGAGGGATGCTTGAGGACAATTAAAGCTAATGCTATGAAGCCTGTCACGATGGAACTTGAAGACCGGGAAGAGATGAAAATTAAGACGGATAAGACCACACGGTTGTGTTTGTGTGGTCGAGTTTTGTACCATGTGATAAACGTGGATTCACCAAGCGAGATCTGGGCGAAGTTGGAAGAGTGTTTCTAGACAAGGACCACACCCAGCAAGTTGTATCTCAATTAAGGAGGATCTTTATGGCCCGAAGATGCAAGAGGGGGACTGACCATACTGAGCACATCAATACCTTCTATAGTGTGATCTCAGACATACCACAAGGTTAAGGTGGTGGAGGAGGGAAGGGCCATTCTTATGCTTACTTCATTGCCTAAGTCCTACAAGGGCCTGTTTCTTACTCAGCATATGGCAATACCAGTACCACTGCAAGCAAGATTATTACAACATTGTTATCTTATGATAAAAAGAGAATAAATCTTCTGAGGAAGGTAATTCTGCTGGTGCATCTGATGGTCAGGGTGTTGGTCGAAAATAATAATGGTGTCAAGTCGAAGAGAAACTGAAATAAAGGTCCTTAGTGCTTTCGGTGTAAGGAATGGGGTCATATCAGTAATGATTGTCCAACGTGGAACAAGACTGATGGAGCCTCAAATATTGTGAACTCTGCTCTCTACGAGGTTAGTGAACTTCCGACACTGGAAAGGGAATTGTTCGATAAAGTGTAGGTATTGGATGAAGTGAGCTCTTATCATGTGACATTTAGCAAGGAGTGGTTCTCTTCCTACAAGCACGATGATTTTGGAATGGTCTATCAAGTTAATGGTGTCGTTCACCGAATTATAGGCAGTGAAAATATCAAGATCAGGATTCAAGATGATGATTTAAGTGGTGTTTCGGGATATTAGATATGTGCGTAGAGTTTGGAGGAATAATCTCATTCAGAAAACTTCATGGTCAAGGTTATGTCTACCGTGTGGACATGGAGAAATTAATCATGATGGTCATGAAGGACAAGAAGTTGATGATGAAGGACATGAGGATCAGCAAGAAGTTGTACAAGGTACATGTGTTCATCATTCTAGATGGATCGAGGCAGCTGAGTCTGATGAAAATTTGGCTCATGGGAGTGAGCGCAAAGAATATCAAGCTTACTAACAAACAGGTGTTTCACGAGAAAATGGTGATTTCAAGTTGGCAGCATTTTGCCAAGTTGGATTTGTTAGTTTATGTCGAATATGTGTGTATAGGCTATAGTGAGTTTGATAAGTGGTAGAATACGTGTTGGAGTCGAACACTTGAACTTACCCTGTACCATAAAGCCACCGGTGGTAGCCGAAATAGACTAGACGCGAGCTTAACACAGATTTAAAGTGAGGACGGTCCGGTGCCCGCGGCAGGGTATCGAACCGACGTGGTGTTCGTGATCGTAATATGTTTGTCGACCTAGGCGAGGTTGTCGTCGGTGGTACTTTCATTAGTATATGGAAAGAAGTGCCTATTAAGTATGTCGGCGGAGGTAGGCATTGATCGCTGAACCGCGTTACCAATTATCATCTACATTCTGCAGTGATCTATATGGGTATAGTGCTAACACTTATCTTTCTGTCATTTATTTTTGCTGCACATTTTATCAAGTCCAAGCTCTGCCAAGTGAGGGAGTTTGAGTCGCCTTAGATGGCAGCGTGAGCAGCAGTTGCTGACTTGCTGCTAATGCAATGTGCTGCTTTTCTCCTTCAGACTTTTGTTGTTTGCGCCTGTTTCATAACCGTAGTTGCTTATTTTTCGCAGCCTGGTTGCACTTTTTTTTTGAACGAAACAGTGAGCTTTATTAATCAATCACATAAGGATTCAATACAAACTGTCTCCTGGATAGAATCAGGAGTCACACCACGCCACACAAACCTAGGCTTAAGTTCACAAGAATGTGCTAAGCAATGCGCAACAACATTTTGAACTCTGCTAACATGAGTAACAGAAACACAATGAAAAACAGACAGCAAACTCTTGATGTCTTCAACCACCAGAGCACATAATGATCGATCCTTCGAAGAGGCTCGAATTAGTTGTACAAGAGAAAGGCAGTCTGTGGCGAAGATCAGCTGATCGAAGCCCTCTTCTTGAGCAAAGGACAGAGCTCCATAAAGAGCCATTGCTTCAGCAAGCTCGGGGATCAGAACATTCGGGAAGCTGAACGCACATGCAGACACGCATTCCCCAAGCTGATTCCGAATCACCACTCCAACTCCCATGGAACCTGAAGAGGAGAATAAGGCGGCATCGACATTAACCATCAACAGACCTTCCGTCGGCGGAGCCCAATGAACTGCAGGAATGGGCTCACGTCTATGGTTGGTTGTCGTCTTGTACAAATGACTTACAATCATGTCAATGTATGCTTTAATCTTCATTGCAAACGAAGCAGGATGGCAGTTGCCCCCCTCTTCGCGAATGTTGTTCCGGACATCCCACAGGTGCCAAGCAGTAACATCAAGGGTTGTAGCTTCAAGAGCATTGCACCTGGAGAGAAAATCAAACAACCACTGCTTTGGTTTGTGAAAGCTTTTGCGGTCTAGCTGAATATCAACATATTTCTTAATCTCTGTCCACACCTCTCGAGCAAAAGGGCAGAACAGAATGGCATGCTCAACCCTCTCCTCGATCGAACAGTGAACACATGCAGACGAGGTAGACACCTTCCGACGCTGGAGTTGGTCACCACTTGGTAAGCAATCATGTGCGAAGCGCCGCAACGTGATTTTCATCTTGCCCAGCGCACGAATAGCCCACAAAGCCTTCCAACTGATCTCCTCCTCCTCTGAATTGGAGGCCATACCTTGGCCTGTTTTGCTACGGGATTTCAGTGCAGTTTCTCTCCATGCCAAATGGTAAGCAGACCGAACTGTATAAATCCCGAGCTTGTTGTGTGGTCAAGTAACACAATCTTCACCAACGAATCGACTTATCGGTATCTGAAGAACCTTGTTCGCCACGTCCTCAGCAAACACTTGCCGAACACGATCTTTGTTCCAAGATTGAGCACCACTGAGGAGAGAATCTATAGTTTGACCATCAGTTAGTGCAACCCGAGGCTTGATCAGAAAAGTAGCAACTCCAGGGATCCACCGATCTTCCAGAATCCGGGTAGATGAACTATCCCCTATGCCCCATAGAACTCCTTTCTGCAACAGCTCTAGGAAATAGCGGCACTTTAGGACACGAGCACATAGGGAGTCCGGTTCTGTGAGGAGGCGCCAACCTTGTCGCCCCAACATTTCTTGGTTAAATAATTCCATATCCCTAAAACCCATTCCACCAATATTCTTTGGTGAAGAGAGCCACTCCCAAGATATCCAATGCATTTCCTTTTTCCATCTTTAAAACCCCACCACTGGTTAGCAATGATCTTCCTCATCTCTTTGCAATTACCCGTAGGGAGTTGAAAGCAGCTCATAACATAAGTTGGAATAGCTTGTATCATAGCTTTGAGCATAACTTCGTTACCAGACCTAGACAAAGGTCTATCGGATAAACCGTTGACACGTCTCCACATCCGATCAAAGAGGTAGCGAAATGTGACCATGGGAGAACGGCCAATTTGTGTAGGCATACCAAGATAAGAATCTTGTAGAGATTCATTGTGAACCCCAAGTTTCTGTTTAACCTCATTTTAACTCCCTCTTGACATCCATGACCAAAAAAGATAGTGGACTTATCTAAATTGATCTTCTGACCCGACCCTTCACAAAATGTTTCCAGCACACCATGCAAAGCATCAACACTTCTCTTGTCACTCCACGCAAAGAAGATACTGTCATCTGCAAACAGAAGATGTGATATAGAAGGACCAAGTCTGCTATTTTTGATACCTTGTAGCACTCCTTGGACCTCCTATTTTTGCAGTAGACAAGATAAACCTTCAGTGCATAAGAGAAAAAGATACGGGCTGATGGGGTCACCATGCCGAATACCCCTCGAAGGTACCACAAGATTTGTAAGATCACCATTCACTCGGATTGCATACCGTGTCGAAGTGACACATCTCATAACCGCATTAATCCAAGTAGGAGCAAAACCCAGTCTAGCAAGACAACCATGAAGATAGCTCCACTCCACCCTGTCATATGCTTTCATCATGTCAATCTTTAGGGCAAAGAATGGTCTCTTGGCTCGTTGTTGTCTGATAGTATGTAAACACTCAAAAGCAATCAAAGCAGTAATTGTCCGTGATTAGCCTTCCGGGGACAAAAGCACTCTGATTCTCAGACACAACATCAGGCAAGATAAGCTTCAATCTATTTGCTAGGACTTTTCAGGTAATTTTGTATAAAACATTACACAAGCTGATGGGTCGGAAGTTCTTGAGATCTTGTGGATTTGTGGTCTTCGGAATAAGAACAATAACCGAATCACAAAAACCCTCAGGGATAGTATCACCAAGAATGAAACTCCTCACCGCAGCACAAATCTCATCTTTGAGAAAATTCCAGTGGATTTGGTAAAACAGAGCCAGAAATCCATCCGGTCCCGGTGCTTTTGTGGGGCCCATCTGGAAAAGAGCTGTTTTGATTACACAAGTCTTCATTCATTTCATTAGTAACTTTTTTAGGAATAGCATCAAGAACAGCATTACTCGAGGGACATGTTTCTGAAGTGAAGAGATGATCATAAATTTTTTGTACCATACCTTTGATTCCATCAGCATCACTACACACAGAACCATCCTCTTTAACCAAACGTGTGATACGATTAGCACGTTTCCTAGTAGACGCCCTTGCATGAAAGAACGTCATGTTTCAATCCCCTTCACGTAGCCAATCAACTCTGGACCATTGGCGGGCCATAATCTCTTCTCTCTCAAAGAGTTCACATAGCTCTTTCTCCACAACCCGAACCTCGGAATTCGAAGCGTTGTTGAGACGGAGTCCTTTCAGTCTGGACTCCAGCTTGCCAATCTTTTTACGGACAGCACCAAATGATTCCTTGCTCCACCGTTTCAGAGAACTAGCCAAACGAGTGAGATTATCACATGTGGACTGCAAGGAAGGGGTGCTGCACCTCCCATTGTCCCACGCCTTCTCCATCACCTGCACATAATCAGGAGCACACAGCCACGTCGCCTCAAAACAGAATTGCTACTTCACTGGAGCTTGCATACGTGATGCCTCAAGGCCAGCCAGATCAACAGAAATCGCCATATGATCAGATGAAGTAGTAATCACATTCTCCACACAATAGCCACTAAATAAATCCATGAATGCAGAATTGGCAACCGCGTGATCAAGACGGACAAAGACCAGGTCATCACATTGCTGCCTATTAGTCCATGTATACTTGGGGCCTGAGAAGCCAAGGTCCACCAATCCACATGTTTCAAGACAGTCCCTAAACATCGCCATTTGGGAGTTAGATCGGTCGGATGAGCCAAGATGCTCATCACTATTGAGCACTTCGTTGAAATCACCACAACATATCCATGGTCCTATCCACGCCGCCTGTAACCGGCGTAACAGACCCCAAAACTCATGTCGAAGATCTCTCCGAGGTTCTCCATATACAAAGGTTGCACGCCATGGTTCACAATCAGCCTTAGATATGACCACATCAATACAATGGGAATTGAAACCCTTAAGTGTAACCGAGTAGGGCTGCAACCAAAATAATGCTAGGCCTCCAATGAGATCCACACTGCTGACATCGAAACTGCCTGAGTAGCCCAAGGACCACATGAAATTTTGAACTCTGGAATCCTTCATCTTTGTCTCCGACAGAAAGAGGAAGGTGGGTCAGAAATACCTCACTAAGCAACGAAGTTCGCCAACTGTCATGTCCAACCCAAGTCCACGACAGTTCCAATAGAGGAGATTCATTGCGTATGGCAGGGCTGCTCCACAGCCACTGTCTGATCCGCCGATCAGTTTGATAATGAAGGTGAAGTTGTCTTCTGTTTCTTGTTTGAATCTACCTCTGCTACCTCAATTGCTCCTCCATCCACAGTAGCTTCAGGAATGGAGGCAAGCTCTGCACCTCCAGCCGCAGGTACAAGAGCAAGCTGCGGTTCGGTCATGCCACTCTGAACCGTGGCCATAGCCTTAGGTTTATATACTTTCCTTTTCTGGCCACTAATCTGTGGTGCCCCAGACAATACCTTCTCAACCGTGGCCTTGGAAGCCGAAGCAACCCCTAGTTTTGGTTGAGTCCGACTCGCTCTCGGCTTCCTCCATTTCTTGGGAAGAGTAAACTCTCCTGAGCCAACTCCATATTGTTTGTTGAAAGGATTGGCATTTTGACCAGCATGCCCTATAGGTGGAACCTGGGTATTACGTTGGAAAGAACTCTGCCCCGGCCTACTTCTTCCTTTCATCTGGAACACACAAACGGGTTCCATGGTATCGCAGCAGTCCCTCCTCATCACGAACACCCGGATTAGGACAAACACCCATGGAATGCCCAAGGATACCACAATAATAACAATAGATTGGCATCCTCTCATACATAACCTGATAAACCTCCGTAGTCTGTCTCTTCTGAGAATAGACCAAAACGCATCTCATCACAGGCTCAAGAGCGTTGATCGACACTCTGACACGTAGATAGTCTCCCCAAGCACGCCCTTTGGCATCAACTTCCATCTTCTCAACCTTACCAATATTGCTTGCTAAACCTTTCCCTCGTGTATCATTCATCAGACCAAAAGGTAAGTTCAGAATATGAGCCCATATAGTAAGCTTGTCAAAACAAATATCACCAGTCTTAACTGATGTATCAAAGCGCTTCAGAAGAACACCTTGTTTGCTGATCGTCCACGGAGCCCCTTCCAGCACTCGATCCATGTCCATCTTCGTAGCAAATTCTACCAGAAAAATATTGGCTCCAAGCGGTCGAATTTCCAACCCTTTGGGGTTGCCCCATGCCGGTCGCAGCACAACTTTAATAGTATTGATATGCAAAGGATTCGGAACCAGAGCCTTCCCTACCAAAGCCCATTCTGGGCAACCAAGGAGATCATCATCCTCATCCTCCAGAACGAAGGCGCTGGATTCTTGAGTTGTGAGATTGAGGCGCCCCAACATCTCAGCCACTTTGTCACCCGAAGCCGCCTGATATGATCCTGGGATGTCCTCGGGTAACACATCTATTTTTTTTTGATTTGTGCCAGGTCCTGAGTTAATCGAAAGGGTTTGTATTTCCTGTTTGACTCAGCCCCCGAGGATGTCGAGTGGGGTTTGGGTTTTCTGTTTGACCCAGCCCCCGAGGATGTCGAGTGGGGTTTGGGTTTTCTGTTTGACCCAGCCCCGAGGATGTCAAGTGAGGTTTGGGTTTTCTGTTTGACCCAGCCCCCGAGGATGTCGAGTGGGCTGTGTTTGCGGTGGTATGGAATATACCTGTGCTTGTTGTACTTGTTGCGGTGCTGGATATGCCTGAACAGGCTGTGCTCGTGATGTAGTCGGTGGAGTCTGCGTCAATTGAGGAGGTGCACGTCCGTCTCTTTGCAGTCGCAGTATGTGTTCAATCGCAAGTTGATCGAATTCCCTACAATTTCTTAGCGAGTGGCTAGAGCGAAGCTTATCATCATCCCCTCTGTAAAGATGGAATCTGCAATAATCGTCCATCCTTTCTTCGACTGAACGAATAGGCTCTTTGTCTGCTCGCCTGCGCCATTCAGGCCTCTTGTAGCTATCGCGGTCATCGCGTTTGTTATCTCCGCAACGGTCTTGACTGTCGCGTCGATCGTCTGTGCGATGGTCTCGATTACCTTGGCGATCGTCCGTACGATGATCTCGATTATCACATGATCGTCGGGTCGTCTGTCAGTTTGGTCGCGGCTGTCCCTTGACTGGACAAAGCCTGTTGCGATGAAGTTTGGATGGTCATCATCGTGATAACGATGCTTGCGTTTGCGCCTTCGATCATCTCTGTAGCTATCTCTGCGGTCTCGACTGCCACCCTCGTGATTTTCATGTGAGGGTACGGGTCGAGTGCCTCGTACGGATTCTTCTCCATCTGCCCATTTTGTTGCGAGTACCATGAGTGCCGCCATTGTCTTCGGATCTTCTCGACCAAGTGTTTCTTTGAAGTCTTCTCTCCAGAGTCCGTTTTTGAAGGCGTCGATTGCCCTATCTTCTGATACGTTGCCTACTGAGTTACGGATGGTGGTCCACCGCCGTATGTACGATCTCAGAGATTCATCTGACTTTTGCTTGCAGGTCCGGAGCTCCTCGAAAGTTTTGGGGCGCTCACATAGAGGCTCGAAGTATTTGATGAAATCACCTTTGAAGTGCTCCCACGAATCGTAGTATGATTCGGGTAGCGATTTGAGCCAATCGCGAGCTGTTCCTTCCATCATGAGTTGTATGTACTGCATAGCTGTAGTTGTGGTGCCGCGCTGACATCCGACTGCCAGCCTGTAATCTTCTAGCCAGCCTGATGGCTCTTGTTTGCAGTTGAACTTTGGCGTGGTAGCTAGCGAGAATTTCTTGGGCATACGAGCCTCCCGGATCCGTCGAGTGAAGCATAGCGCTCCACATGGCCCGATTTCTGCTTCCGAGTCTGAGCTGTTGCTGTATGACCTCCTCGAGTGGCTCCTGCTGGAACGATGACGGTGTGAGCTTTTTCGACTGCTCCTTCCCCGAGGACTTCGACTGCGACGGTCCCGATCTGTATCTCTCCTTGGAGTTGCTTGTGGATGTGTATGGCTTGTGCTGCTATTGCCAGTTGTTTGTACAGTTGGAGGTGCTGATCCCTCTTTGGGTCTCCTGCAGGAGGTTCGATTGTTCTGAGATAGGTGCCTAGCGTCATCAGCGCCCGGCTGGCTCAGTAGGTATGGGGACTCCTTCCGCGTCGACTGCCATAAAGGCTGGGTTTAGGTTTCGAGTGACCGCTGCACGATCTGCGTCTCCGAGGTTTATGAATCGTGACCTATTCGCGGGGTCGTTTCTGCCTGTTGAACTCATAGACAATGCTCTTCGCCGAGCACTCGATATGCTGGCTTGCTTTTTGCGTTCTTCGAGTACTGCTCGGTAGTTCTTCAACCGTATCGATTCTTGCCACTGGAAGTATTGTAAGGTCAATACCTCTTCCGGAGTTGCGTTTGCTGGTAGCATTGTGCAGCTTTCGATTACTTTGCTCACTTTTTCCGCCATCTCTGCGGTGATGGTCAGCGTGGTTGTTCCGTCAGGCATGGTGACTGTGCAAGGGTATTCTGTAGGTCGACGGCATGTTGCAGCTGCTGACGTTTCTGCTGTACTCGCGGTGTATACCTGATACGGTACCACCCGATCTTCGACCCATGTGTTGCTAATGCGCATTATGGATTCGGCGTCGTCATCCAGGCTCATGTTGGAGTTGCTTTGCTTGCTGGGGTTTCTGCCGCAATCGAGTTGATCTTCGAGTGCTTTGTCCAGGCTATCTGCGTCGCAGGTGAATATCTCGTGGCTGGCACGGATTTCTGGGCCGTTGAGATCGGCGAGGTATATGTTGTCATCTATGTTCTCCTTGTTCCCCGCGACGTTGTTGCAGTCGACGACGTTGTCGAGTGACTCGATTGAGTTGTTTGGGCGGTACGCAGATTCGATCTCGCTTCTTCCAAATCTTTTTGCCACCCGTCACGGAACTCTTGCGAGTTCATGGATTTGCAGAGTCACTTGGCGATTGGATCGGGACGATCTGTGACGATGTCGCGCCAAGATGGATGGTGTTGCAGTCGAAGCGTTGTCGATTGTCTCCGTGTCGAGTGTCTCCATGTCGAGTGGATCTAACAGGTCCTGCACACCATCTTTATCGACAAAGAAGTTAAATTTTCCAACTGTAATATCCAAACCTGATTCGAGTCCGGCAAAGGCTTGTTGAGCTTCCATCGAGTGCGGCATGAGCCTCCTTGGAGATTTTGGCGAGTGATCGCTTTTTGAATTGATGCTGATCGATCTTGCCGGCGAGTTGCCGTTTGCAGCGGTGGTCGGTGATTTGCTTTTTGATGATGTAGTAGGTGAGTTACCTTGTGCAGATGCGATCGGCGGTGGCCGCTTGATGATGAAACCGGCGAAACCGTGAGCCCAATACTACCTTTTCCCACAGACGGCGCCAATTGTCGAGGTGTGCCCTCGGCAATTCCCATGGTTGCTATACCTAGGGTTGATTGTGTGGTAGAGAACGCGTAGTATTGGTGGAATCGACGGCTGACAAGCTGGATTTACCCAGGTTCAGGGCCCTCGAGTGAGGTAAAACCCCTACTTCCTGCTTGTCTGTGTTTATGGTATGAATATGAGGGTTACAAGGGTTCGACGAGCTGCTGGTCTCGTCGGGTTTTGGTGGCTATGGATTCCTTTCCCTGATTGATCACCCTCCCAGCCTTTATATAGGAGGCTGGGTCTCAGGAAACATAACCGACCAAAGTTACATGTATAGAAAGTCTTAACCGACCATAACTTGATCTAACTTGGAAAACACTCTTCGTCTCGGGCCTTCCTTCGCGGGCTTCGATTAATCTTTGGGCTTCTTTGATCATCACGTGCACCAGGTACCTCTACACTGGGGTACCCGCAGAGTATAACCTCGTCACCTTCCCTACCAAAGCCCATTCTGGGCAACCAAGGAGATCATCATCCTCATCCTCCAGAACGAAGGCGCTGGATTCTTGAGTTGTGAGATTGAGGCGCCCCAACATCTCAGCCACTTTGTCACCCGAAGCCGCCTGAGATGATCCTGGACCCTCAATCGATTTCCCCTTCTGAGTCAGATCCGGAGTACGGACCGACAAAGATCTGCCATCAGTCAAGGCCGCGTCAGGCACGAGATCCACCGCCTCCGATCGTATACCAGCCATCAACCCCGATCCAAAACCACACAACCGCCAAGGGTAGGCAGCGACACCAGGGACGCCCCGTGATCACCCCGAACGGAAATGTGTTGTGGAGAGGCAGATGCACGCGCAGATTGGGAGGCGATATCCGGGAGAGAGGACGGGGTCAGAGATCCACCGTCGTCCAAGTAAGTCGAGGATTCTGCGGGATCGCCGTCGCAGTCACGAGAGAAAACCCTAGGAAACTGACATACTATACTAAAACTCTTGGTTGCACATTCTGAAGTGGAGAACTATGCAGATTACTTGCCGGAGCATGCTTTCCTAGTCGATCCTGCGGCTGAACAGGGGCAAAAGAGAGACCAAAACCAGAGAGTAGATGGTGATGCAAGATGAAGCAGCCAACTTGTTGAAGTAGTTACGTTGATAGTGGTGTCGCTAGAAACCGGAAATAGTCATAGTGCTCTTGTGTGCGCTGGGCTTTTTCAGAAATTTTTGATCGGCTGCGGGGTGATTTCCTTTGCATACCTTATGTGAATGGTAAGCTTGGGTGTTCCTGAATGTCAATTGATGATAGATATTATGTATCGGGTTTTGTGCTTGTGGATTGGTCTCCCCATTAACCGATAAATCCTCAAATGAGCAAATAAACTTCATGTTAGTGAGCAAAATGGTCGAACGCCTTGTATATGGTTTTCTAAAGGGTTTTCTTGTATCTATTTACTGTATGTGATGTGCTAAAAATAGACTGAATTGGTTCATGCCTGAAGTACACAAACAATGAAGATTGGAGTGATACAAGTTTGCATTGTACAAAAAGTTGACTGAATGGACAAACGTTGACTAAAAAATTGGCAATGGACAATAAGTGGCACAAGCGCATGGAAGAGGTCTGACTCAATTGATACACCATACTGATGGTTGAAAGTGCATGAGCCCTCATGTGTGGTTTTGGTAATTAATGACAATCTCTATGGACTAATGGTTGCATTGAGATGTCCTTATAGGGCTTGTCCACTGGCAATGCTTGAACACCATGTGTTGGTATCAAGATTGAAAGAAGAAGATAAAGTGATGACCAAAGCAATATTCAAGTCATCATATATATTGAGAGAAGAAGTTGAAGTGCAAGTTCAACATCTCGAAGAAATACCATGCTTGAAGCTTGTCACCCATTTGGAGAAAATGGTCAAGTGAAGATGTGTCTAAGAGAGGCTCTCCCATAGTGGTGTATGGTGGAGCGATATGTGAGTCTTCACCAAGCAAAACGCAATCAAGAAAGGTGGTCCACTTGAAGAGATCAAAATCGTCATCATCTAGCTCAAGTGGAATGCGCATGGCAAAGGTATGATCTTGATATGGTTTCTATTTTACCGGTCTCATGTTCTTAGTGGGAGACCGGGTTTTAGGATAGACGGCGTACTATCAAGAGGGTCTCTCAAGTGAGTAACTTGATCGCATTTTTCGGAGAGCTCAAACCTTTGCATACTTGGCATATCATATTTCTTGGCTCTTATTTGGTTTTTATCCATGTGTGAATTTAGAGCTTGTGCTCATCTCTATACAAAGCTTTAGTTCATCGAAAACGGATTTCATATGCATATCTTGTTGTGTTTTTGATGTTGGAGGTTTTACCGGTTTGTCTTTTCTAAGAGAGGTCAAACTCTCTCCTTATGAAGAGAGGTCAAACTCTCTCCTTATGGCTTCCTCCTCACATGATGGACTATGATGTTTATCTGCATGATCTTGAAGAGCTCTTCGTTGCGATTCCAACGAGCCCAAGATCATCGAAATCAGAGTTCAGATGAAAAAATTATTGCAGTTCTCGTTTTGTTGTTTCTGTCAGTGTTCAGAAAACCGGATATTCCGATTTTGTATCAGAATATCCGACCCGCTCGACACAAAAATGGCTAAGGACTCATTTTGTTTCTCTCGGATGTCATTCGGAATATCCTATCCAACTTGAATCGGATAATCCAATCAGTCGGAATATCCTATCTAACTTGAATCGGATAATCCCATCAGTCGGAATATCCTATCCAACTTGAATCGGATAATCCTATCTGTAACATCCCAAGTTTTTCAAAAAGTTGAAAAATCAGAAAAATTTAAAACTTTTGAAAACTATTATGTATTTTGCTTTGAAAATAAAAATCATGCATGCATTCATCATCATATAGCTTTGTTTGCATTTGGTTATTTCAAAAGTGGGAAATAAATTTCCACTTGAAAACATATTTAAGAAAATATATTAGTAGAGCAATTATGCTCCAATTTTCTTTCACTTTTATATATTGTTCTTTTAATGTTTGCTTGTGATTGTTTTTATTTGTTGAAATATATTTTTGCAAAATGTTTATCTTGTGGTATTTAAGTTTTATTCAAGCCATATTTGATTTGTTTTAAACCTATTTTATTTTTGACATCAAGTGCCATATTGTTTATTAAAAACCTAGTTTGGAAATCAAAATGATTTCTATTTGAAAAAGTGTGTTTGATTGTAAATAGTTTGGATGTATTGAGAATTATTCTATTACTTACCTATTCTCTATTTTCAAGTTATATAGTTTTACTTTTGAAACAAAATAATTATTTGGTTTCTAAAATGAGTTTTGAATCCATTTTGATTTATCAAACCCTTTTTAAACTATTTGAGTTTTATACAAAATTATTTTATTGAGTGATATGAATCATATTACTCATATTTTGCTTTGGTTTAAAATATAAGTTTAAAAGGAATTTATAAAACCCTATAGTTTTAAAAGACATTATTATGTCCAAAATCCATTTAAACACATTTCAAAAAAATTTGTTTATAAAAAGTTTTGGAAAAGGGTTCTGAAAGTTTCATTTGAAAGGCTTGGATTTCACAAAATTTTAGAAACTGGTTTGAGTCCATTTGGACTTTTATTTTAAAAAGTTATTAAATTTTTCCTTTTTGAAAAAGGAAAAGTTTGAACCAAAAAAATAGAAACCCTAGCTACTGGGCCGAGCCCGTGTCTTACCTATCGCGCGGGCGACAGATAGCCAGCCCAACAACAGCCCAATCGGCCCTCTCTCCTCTCTCTGTCACTAACGAGCGGGGCCCGCACGTCAGCGTCCTCGTCTCGCCTCGGCCATCCTCGACGTCCGTGCCCAAGATGGACACCGCCGCGTCACGCCCTAACCCCCTCCGCACGTAGCCCCCTCCATAAAAGCCTCGCCTGGACGTCCGCGTTCCCCTCCGCTGAAAACCCTAACCCTAGCCCCCGCCGCCGCCCCCAATTGCTCGCCGGAGTTCGTCCGCCCCGCCACCAAGTTTCTCTTTCTCCGGCCGCCACGGTGAGTCCCTTCGGCCCCTTCTTGATCCTCTCTTGTGAAATGGCGCATCTCCTGAGCCCCTTGGTGCATTTTATTGAGCAGCTGGAGTGATGAGAACGAGCTCGACAAGCTCACCGGCCGCCCGACGCACTTCGGCCATGAACCGGCACCGTTATAGGAGGATCCAGTCGACGCCGTCGCCACCAACCTCATCGTCGTGTTGCGCCGCGCCCGAAGACACCATCAGGACGTCCGGGGAAGCTTTAGAACATCGCCCCCGTCATCACCCGCACGCCGGCGCCGCCATCTCCGGCGAACTGCACCACCACGGTAATGGTCACCTCCTCCCGGCCGTCCAATCCGTAGTTGACGGTCAGGATTAGATCTAGGGCGAACCGGTACAGACGAACCAGGATGCGCCGCGTGGCAGCTGCGTCAACACACAGTCAGCGCCCAGCCAGATCCGATCCAGCCAATCAGGAGCAGCCACGTGGCCAGGGACCTCAGCGCGAAGATTCTTTTTTTTCTTTACGTTTTAGCCCCTGCGCATCACAGATTAGTCCTTGCGTTTTCAATCTCTTATTAATTTTTACTCGTTTATCAAAATTTTATGAAAAATATATTTTTGGAAAGCTTATGACTTGTATAAACTTTTGGTATACTTATTTTGAGGTTTTGTCGAAATTAAATTAGTTAGTTTTTAAAAATGGTTTAAATAGTATTTTGATTATAATTTGAGTTTAAAAATAGATTTTTGAGCAAACTCTTTTGCTATAGTTTTGTATGCCTAAGTATTGGCCGTAGGAATACTCTATTATTTTTGTAAAATTATTTTTAATGATTTTTTTGATTAAATATTGATTAAATGCTTTTTAGGTGTTATTTTAATAAATAAAATGTATTAAAAAAAATTCTCCCTATATTCGAGTTATAAAATAACTTAGTAGTATTTTGAAGACTTTGGTACTAAAAGTACTTAGAAATATTTTGCCCCTCGAAACAAAACTATTTTCTTCCTTAGAAAATATTTTACAAGTGTTTTGACCCCACTTTTCCTTAGAAAATTCTAGCACCTCTCATTTAGTTTACTTTTCCTTAGGATTATTTTGACTTGATGTCTTAACCTTTATTTCCTTAGTGGAAATTTCGAACCATGTGTTGTGACCTTGGTCCTTAGCTATATTTTGACCAATCTTTCTTGTTGGCATTCCTTAGAGCATTTTCATAAGCATAGCATGCATATTAAAAGTCCTTAGTATTATTTTGTACTTCTTACATGGCTTTCATACTTAGAAATTTTTGAGGATGCATGTTATCTCTTTTGACTCTCCTAGTCAAAAACCACTAAGTTAGAATTAGTGGAAATCAATGAAGGACTTAGCCAAGGAAACAAGACTCCAGAAGCATCTCCACGAAGAAAGGACTTAGAAGAAATAAAGAGGAAGTTCATGAAGACCAACCAGCTACATTTTCTAAGTCTTCCTTCCATTCCTCTCTTTTCTTCCTTCTTCTCTTAAACTTCTTGGTGAATATTCTACAATCAAGACCAACCTTGATGCTACCAACAATCAAGTCTTCAGAATCATCAAGTCTACAATCTCAAAGAAGTCAACACATCAAGTAAAACTACAAGGAAGCAAGGAGAAGAATTTTGGAAGACCAACTACTTCTTTCTTTCTATTTTCTCTTCATTTCTATTTTGTCTCACTTTGGACATAGACCAAGTCCTTGGGTGTTTAAGACTAAGTAGTAATGATTGAAGATCATTGAAGATTAATGAAACTACAAAGGGGTTGAAGATTAATTGAAGACCAAACTTGTGAAGACTTGGAGTAGCCTTGCAACTTTTCAAGTTGTTGTTTTATCAAGTTTATTTTGCTTGACCTTGACCTTGCCTTAGCCAATGGGATTAGGTTATTTTATGTCTTTTTCCTTAATTTGTTTTGCATGTCTTTCATATCATATTTCTTTGTATCAATTGTGCATCTCATGCATATCATATTTTTTTAAGTGATGCATTATGATTGTATGTTTACTTGTGGCTTGTTTGACTTGTTAGAAATTCCGGAGAGAGAAGAAAGTGGTTGCAACTGCTACTACTGCACTCCCTATTGCCAAGGCAAGTGGCACACCTCATGAAATCTCCTAAGTATTTTTATATGCATTACTTAGTGTATTTCTTTATATGCATGTGTTGGATAGTATTATTACTATATGCTAAACCCATAATACCTTTACACTAGTTGTGTCTAGAATCCTATTGATAACTTAGTAGAATCATTGATGCTATGCAAAGTTGTTTTCTTGAAAGCTTAATTCTACCAAGTTAATTTATCACCTGGGCGGAATTGGGCTTGAACGGCTGACAGAGTTGAGTGTTTATTCACTTGTGGATTGCCACCCAGGGTATTAAAGGGACCAAAGTTTTCTCTAAGTGAAGATGCTTCCAGTGCAGCCACTTGGTATTATGGCTCTGCCTTGACTAAGTAAGTTCTAGGAACCTGATTCCGGCACGTCTCAGTAGATGAATATCTTTGGGTCTGCCCAGAGGAACAGGGGACTATTTCCCAAAGGTCTCGTCTCAACTCTTTCATTTTCCTTAGCACAAATTGAGTGCTTGAGGATAGTTTGGGTTTGTTGGGTCTCATGGTGAAAGTGCACAACCTCTCAAGAGTGTAAAATCTAAGTACTTAGCCGTGTCCCCGGTTACGGACAATTTGAGCAGCTGATAAAGGATGACAACGGAGGCTCCCAACATTCCAATTTCTGAAATAAAAGTGTGAAGGTTGAACAAAAGTAGACAAGAGGATGGTATTCATGCCATACCTGTTTTTGACAAAAGATAAGTGTTTTATAAAAGATAGGAAAAACTTGCTTTTATGCAAATCAGCCTTGAAACTCCACTAGCCAAATATGCATATAGGCTATAGAGTTATTCCATTAAGTGTCCACATAGTGTCACTTGCCAGATCCATTTTTAATGGTTCTGACCCACCCTGTTGCAAAATTTTATTTGTTGCAGATTGTTCTGACGACGAGTGAGTTTTCGTTAAGGTTTCGAGTCTGCAACCAACATGTTTTCGCCTGTGGCACATGCAAAGGATGAGGACTCCGTGAAGAATAAATTTTCCGCTGCTTTACTCTATCAAGCTAGCTTTATGCTATGCAATTTGTAATGAATATTTTACCAAGTCTGGATCATTCGATGTAATAATGATACTTTGTTGTGATACTACATCTTAAACTGTGTGTGCAAACGAAACGATCCAGGGGTTTGCACTATACACAGGTACCTTGCCATATTTTAAGTGCAGGTACGCTACACTATCAGTCGGATTATCCAATCCAACTTGAATCGAATAATCCTATTTTCTCTGGCTGCAATGGTTCTTTTTTCGTGGGACCTATAAAAGGGCCCCTTCTTCCCCAAAGAGGCCAGCTCTTCTAAGCACGAAATTTCTCCCTCTCTCACCTCCATTGTTGACCTTGGAAAGCTTGGCCCTCTCTCAATTCCTCTCCATGATTCTTGCATATCTTTGAGGGAAAAGAGAAAGGAGATCTAGATTTACATTTCCACCAATCCATCTCTCCTCTAAGTGAGGGGAACCTAGTAGATCTTGATCTTAGAGTTCTTTGTGTTTCTCCTCCATTATTCTTCCTCTCTTATTCCCCCATAATCATTTGTTGCTTTGTTGGAATTTGAGAGTGAAGGACTTGAGCACTTCTTGTGTTCTTGCCATTGCATGTTGTTGCATCGGTTTGCTCTCTCCACGAGGATTCGTGGAAGTGAAAGTTCGTGAGCTTGTTACTCTTGGGTATTTGGACCCTAGACGCCTTTTGTGGCGGTTGATGCCTTTTGTGGCCACTTGGGAGCTCCCAATCTTTTTGTGGGTTGTGCCTCAAGATTGTTGTAAGGGACTCGATTTCTGACCAAAAGGAAATCAATAGTGGAAGGTGAGCCGAGCTTTTGGGCAAGGTTCATCGAGAATAGGGTGAGGCCATTTGTGGCGTCTTGAGTTTGAAACTCACACCCCTCCAACGAGACGTACTCCCCTAAAAAGGAGGAACTCGGGAATACATCCTCGTCTCCGCGTGCCTCGGTTATTCCTATACCCGAGCTCTTTACTTATGTACTTTACATTGTGATAGGCTTCGTGCTTGAAGTCTTATATATTGCTATCACCTTGTTACTTGTCTTGCTTAGCATAAGTTGTTGGTGTAAATAGTTGAGCCTAAATTATTTAGGTTGTTGGCTTGTCAATTTAAACACCTAGTTTTATTCCGCAATTATCAAGCCTAAACCGGAAAAGTTTTCAATCGCCTATTCACCCCTCTAGGCGACATCCTTATCCTTTCAGCAACACAATCATCCAACTCCTTGGCGTCAACATAGCAGTTGAATTGTCTTTGCCTTCTGTTGGATCTTGTCTCGGTAGCTTCTGGCTTCCTCTCTAAGCTTTGTTGGCACCAGCCGGACAGCAAGATCACATCGCTAGCTGTCCGGCCGCTACAAAGGCCGCCGCGGCCCCTACTGTCTCGATGGCCGGACAGCAAGATCACAGCGCTAGTTGTCCGGCCCCTACAAAGGCCGCCGCTCAGCCAGATCAAGGCAACGTCGCCCCCTGCCTAGGCCTCCGCCCGTCTCTGCACAGGCCACCCCCGCCAGGCCTTGTCGCCCAAGAGTCGCTGCGTTGAGTCCATTCTAGCTACTGCCTAGGTCAACGCTAAATAAATGAGTGTGTTTGCCAAAGGATCAATCAAGCTTTTTACAACCTGCTGCTACTTGTTCTAGAGAGATTTGGATAGTGCCTGATATGCATCTTATTTGCTGGAGTGTCCTCTCGCAAATATGGTGTAGCAGCATCAACATACTGCCATGTATCAGCAACCTGGAAAGGGGCAGGTCAGGCCGTCAGGGTAGGGCGGCGATCCGGCGGTGCCGTGACATGGTGAGGGCCTGATCTATACCTGCCTCTAGCATGAAAAAACAAGAACCGGAGACGAGGCCTATACGGAAAAAATGGCCGACATGGCAAGAAAAACGGCTCAAAACCAGTCCAAATGGTGAAAGGGGTAAGTTTGAACGTTTTTTATAATTCAGGGTTGAAGACTGAACCAAATAATAGTTTAGGGTTGTAAACTAAACTTTAGGACAAGTTTAGGGGGATAAATTGGACTTCTCTCATAAAACAACTTTTTTGTTGTATAAACTATAAAGAGGTTCTAGAGAGGTTCCAACTTGCAGCAAGGAGGTTCTCAGAGTTTTCTCACAATTGAGCTAAGTATGGATCGATTATCGATAGAGCGTGAAAGCTGCAAGAACAAGTGAAAGGACAAATGCCACACATTTTTCCCAAGTCACACGATTGGCTTTGCCATGAATTTGATATCCAATTCACAGGGATCAACTTTGCCAAATCGGTGTCAGGCACAACCCAAACATATGCAACCAAATGCAGTGTGACCTCCCCTCTGCCCTTGACTTAACTGATGGAAGCGGCTGACCACCGGTGTTGGAGAGGACGATGTCAGCGGTCTTCCGCCGACAGCTAGGCATGAAGGCGGCGGCGCGGTAACGGCGGCAGCGATCGCAAACCCTATACGCCGCTAACGAGGGAGCTTCTAACGGGCCGGCCCATCGGGCGACATTCCTATTTTTCGTTCGTTTTTATTTTTATTTTTTATTTTTCGTTTCATTTCTGTTTATGTTTTTCTTTTTCGTTTCTTTTTCTGTTTTTTTATTTTGTTTTTTCTTTTATTGTTGTTTTGTTAATTTTTTTTGAAAATAGTTTAATGTTTGAAAATGGTTCCAAATTTAAAAATTATTCATTTTTAAAATGGTTCTAAATTTTAAAATGTTTATGTTTTGAAAATGGTTCCAAATTTAAAATGGTTCCGAATTTAAAACGGTTCCAATTTGAAAATGTTTATTTTAAAAAATGATTCCATTTTGATAATGGTTCCAAATTTTTAAAAACATTTTTGAAAATGGTTCCATTTTAAAATGGTTACAAATTTAATAATGGTTCCATTTTGAAAATGGTTCCAAATTTGAAAATTGGTTCCATTTTGAAAATGGTTCCAAATTTAAAAATGGTTCCGTATCTAAAAATGGTTTCGAATTAAAAATGGTTCCAAATTTGAAAATTGTTCATTTTTGAAAATGGTTCCAAATTTAAAAATTATTCATTTTTTGAAATGGTTCCATTTTGAAAATGGTTCCAAATTGAAAAATGATTCCAATTTTAAAAATGGTTCAGATTTGCAAATTGATCATTTGAAAATAGTTCCAAATTTGAAAATGGTTCCAATTGTTCCAAATTTGAAAATGGTTCAGATTTGCAAATTGATCATTTGAAAATAGTTCCAAATTTGAAAATGGTTCCAATTGTGTAAATTGTTCAATTTTCAAAAAAAAATTCCATAAAAATTAGGAATTTACTTATTTCGAAGAATTATCATTTTTCAGATATTTTCTGAGAATTATCAAAATATATATTTTAAGAATAAAAAATGTACCTATTAATGGGCTGCGATAGTGCTGCCCAGCAACAAATTCTTCAGGCGGCAACAGCAGCTTGGAGCGCCACCAACGGGCGCCATATAGGCGCTCCCGGCAGCGACGAACACGCACCAGAGGCGAATCCTATACATTTTTTCCTTTTTCTTTTCCTTTTACGTTTTCTTTTTCCGTTTTCGTTTTCTTTTCAGTTTTCTTTTTTATTTTTCGTTCTTTTAATTTTTCCTTTTCCTATTTCTTTTCTTTTTCTTGTTTTTCACTTTTTACTTTCATTTTTCATTTTTCTTTTCTTTTTTCTTTTTTCGTTTTCGTATTCTTTTCTTTTTCCTTTTATTCTTTATTTTCTTATTTTAACTTTTCTATTTTTATTTATTTTACTTTTTCGTTTTTTCACTTTTTTAGGGTTTTAAAAAATATTTTCCTTTCAACCTCATTTTTTTGTTTATTTTTAAAATCGTTCAAAAATAGATTTTTTTCACCGTCCTTTTTTTGTTCACTTTTCAAAATCGTTCAAAACCAGTTTCCGCTCACACCCAATCTTTTTGTTCATTTTAAAAATCGTTCAAAAATAGATTTCGTTCACCGCCTTTTTGTTCATTTTAAATTTGTTTAAAAATATATTTCGTTCACCACCCTTTTTCTGTTCACTTTTTTAAAATCTTTTTTAAAACGGATTCCGTTCACCCCAATCTTTATTCTCTCTTAAAAATTGTTTAAAAATAAATTTCGTTCACTGACTTTTTCGTTCACTTTTTAAAATTGTTCAAAAAAGTTTTTCTTCAACCCATTTTATGCTCATTTAAAAAAATCGTTCATAAATTAAAATCATTCAAAAATAGGTTTCATTCACCGACCTTTTTTTGTTCATTTTTAAAATCAATGAAAAAAAGTTCGTTCACCTCATATTTTCTGTTCATTTTTTAAAATCATTCAAAATTGATTTCATTCACCTTATTTTTTATGTTCACTTTTAAATCATTCAAAATATAATTTCCGTTCAAACCCATTTTCTGTTCATTTTTAAAAATCATTCAGAAATAGATTTCGTTCACCAGCTTTTATCTTCTGTTCATTTTTAAAATCGTTCAAAAATAGATTTCGTTCATCGTATTTTTTTTAATGATTTCGTTCAATTTTTTAAAATCATTCAAAATATATTTCGTTTATATTTCAAAAATAACTTCCGTTCATAAACCTTTTTTGTTCACTTTTTAAATCTGTTCAGAAATAATTTTTGTTCACCGACTTCTTTTGTTCACTTTTTAAAATCGTTCAAAAATAACTTTCGTCAGAAACATTTTTTCTGTTCACTTTTTAAATCTGTTCAAAAATAATTATTGTTCACCGACTTTTTTTGTTCACTTTTTTAAATCGTTCAAAAATAATTTTCTCTCACTTTTTAAATCGTTCAAAAAATAACTTTCGTTCATAAGTCTTTTTTTTGTTCGCTTTTTAAATTTGTTCAAATTTTTTTTTCGGATTCAAAATTTGTTCAAATTCGAAATTTATTCCAATTTAAAATTTATTCAATTTTGAAATTTGTTTTGATTCAAAATTTGTTCAATTTTCGCGTGCAGGAAGAATCAGTACAGGTGTACATGGAACAGGAACAAAACTCGCTTTAATCATGCGAGAAAAAGGAATCGACGTGATTTGTTGCGTGAGAAACGTTCGCGCCTGCGCCTGATATGGGCCAGGCCCATTAACTTGTTTTAGCAGGCGAGGTAGCAGAGAGCCGTCGGGCGAAACCAATATGACGCTCATTAGCGTCGCGGAACGCTAGCACCGCCTGAAGACTTCGTTCGCGACTCGTTTCTGGGCCGGCCCTCGCTTCCTCGCACGCAGAAGCGCGACGGCGCCGCCACTCCTTGGCCGCAAGCCCCACCCGTCCCCCGGCCTCCCTGGAGCCTGGACCCCGTCTCTGCCTGTCCTTCGACGGTCCGCCTCCCTGTTCTGGCCTCCGTCCACGCGGTGCCGTCCGCCCTCCTGCGCCGGCCCGTCGCCCAGCTTGGCTGGCGGCCGCCTCCTGGCTCCTCTTCCTCCTGTTCTTCCGGCGCTCCTCCAGGCTCCAGTTCTCCGCCTCGGCCTCCCGATTGCCGCAGCCTGCTGCTCTGCTCGTCTGCTCCTTCCTGGCTTCCTCTTTTTGTCAAACAGCTAGGTAATTTCTAAACTAAATCTTTTTGTCTGGATCCGCACTGGAAACAAGTTTATTCTACCAACATTATAGGATACTGCACAGAGGGGAAATAAAGTTCATACTTTATATATTATCCCTGTGCAAAATACTGTAGATTATTCCTGGAACAATAGTATCCTGTGTGTGATGTTATTTTGGTTCAAGATCTGCTACATTTTTCGTTCGGCACTACTGAAAAATCTGAGTAATTTTCGTTCAGGTAATATTGTGTGGAAATATTTGTGACCACTATAAGCAAACCAGTTTCCTGCACGAATTGGTTCAAGAATATATTGAGCTTAAATCAGCAAGAGAGCAGAGTAAAACTATTTGAACTTCAACTGCTTTAAGCCTTTTAACTTTTACTGCCTTAGTCTGGGATGCTAGATTGTTCATCCAATTAGAATGCCACGGTTCTTGCTTGATAGTTTAGTCACTTGTCATACTACCTTAATCTTAATTGTTCGTAGTCTGTTTTATTTTTAGAACCTGGGTCGGTATTTTTTGTAGACTAAGGACATAAGCTATAACTATACATTTTAATTTCTTCAGGTTCTAATGTTCAGATTATTGTTACATTTAAACAGAGCACATTCTCCGGTATCATGGCAAAAAAATGGTTCCTTTTTGAAAATGGTTCCGAACCCAAAAATGGTTCCGATTTTCGAAATGGTTCCTTTTTTGAAAATGGTTCTGAACCAAAAAATGGTTCCTTTTGGAAAATGGTTCCGAACCAAAAAATGGTTCCGAACCGAAAAATGGTTCCGATTTTTCAAAAATGGTTCCTTTTTAAAATGGTTCTGATTTTGAAAATGGTTCCGAACCGAAAAAATAGTTCTGATTTTTCGAAAATGGTTCCTTTTTGAAAATGGTTCCGAAACGAAAAAAAATGGTTCCTTTTTTAGAATATGGTTCCAAACCGGAAAATGGTTCCGATTTTTGAAATGGTTCCATTTTGAAAATGGTTCCGAATTAGAAAATGGTTCCGAACCGAAAAAATGGTTCCGAATGAAAAAAAATGGTTCGGATTTTTCGAAAATGGTTCCGAACCGAAAAAATGGTTCCGAACCGAAAAATGGTTCCGAATGAAAAAAATGGTTCCGATTTTTTGAAAATGTTTCCGAACCGAAAAATGGGTTAGAACCGAAAAAATGGTTCCTTTTTTGAAAATGGTTCCTTTTTTAAAATGGTTCCGAACCGAAAAAATGGTTTCGATTTTTGAAAATGGTTCCGATTTTTGAAAATGGTTCCTTTTTGAAAATTGTTCCGAACCGAAAAAATGGTTCCGATTTTTTGAAAATGGTTCGATTTTTTCTGATTTTAAAAAATGTTCCATTTTTTGTAAAATGGTTCTTTTTTAAAAACAGTTCCAATTTTTTTAAATGGTTCGGATTGAAAATGGTTCCAAATTTAAAAATTGTTCATTTTTGAAAATGGTTCCAAATTTTAAAATGATTCCATTTTGAAAATGTTCCAAATTTGAAAATTGTTCATTTTTGAAAATGGTTCCAAAATGGAAAACGGTTCCATTTTTGAAAATGGTTCCAAATTAAAAAATGGTTCCATTTTGAAAATGGTTCCAAATTAAAAATGGTTCCGAATTTGAAAATTGTTCAATTTTGAAAATGGTTCCATTTGAACCACTTTGAAAATGGAACCAATTTTAAAAATGGTTAAAAATTTAAAAATGGTTCTGAATTTAAAATGGTTCCATTTTGAAAATAGTTTCAATTTTAAAAATGTTTCTGAATTTAAAATGGTTCCAAATTCGAAAATGGTTCCAAATTTAAAAATTGTTTATTTTAAAAATTCCAAATTTTAAAAATGATTCTGAATTTAAAAATGGTTTCAAATTTGAAAATGGTTCTGAATTTTTAAAATAGTTTTTATTTTGAAAATATTTAGATTAATAAAATATTTATGTTTTAAAAAATAGATTTATATTATTTTCGGATTTCTTTCAGATTAGGAAACATCGAACAGGCAAATATTTTTTTCGCTCGCGCAAAAACTATTGGGCCCGGCCCACTTAATGAAGCAGGCGGCGCTGCGCTAAAGGGGCGCTAACGAGCGCCATGCAGGCGCTCCCAGCCGTCGCCGTAAGGCGACCTAGAGCTCGCCGCACCAGAATCAACATTCAATCGTCTTTTTCAGATACGCTTAATGGGCTCCTGGGCCTCGTCCCTCCACAAGTCGGTGAAAATTAACGATATTAATGTCCGCTCCCAGAACACGTACAGATTTCTATACGAGGTGCCCACTATCCCACACGATCGATCTGTCGTATGCTGAGTTGCTGACAATGGCAACAAGCAAGGGCGATGCCGCCAAGCGAACAAGAACTGCCGCCGGCCCTGGACACCTCCTGCCGGAGCTGCTAGCGAACATCCACGATCGCCTTTACTTCCTCGATCGCATCGCCTTCGTCACGGTCTTTGCCGCATACTGCGACGACGACCACGTATTCAGCCCACCGGCGCCATGGCTCCTCCTCCCTTGCGAGAAGGACAATGACCCGGCGACCGCCACGCTCTTCTCCATCGCCGACCGCCGAGTCGCCACCGTGCGCGGCCACGTCGTCATCGGCTCCTCCAGCGGCTGGCTCGCCACGGCAGACAACCGGGCCAGATTTACGTCGTCAACCCAGGGGCGGACCCAGAAAGGATTTTGAGAGGGGGCACGCGAGGTGACTGGGGGCATTTCTTATAAAACTTCACACAATTTGAATATTTTTCTTTAAAAAATGAACAAATTCTATTGAAGTTTCAATTTTTGAGTGGGGGCCTTGGCCCCCACAAGCTCCTACTTGGGTCCGCCCCTGTCAACCCCGCCACCGGCGAGCAGAGCGCACTCCCCGACATCACCACCATGGGCGTCTTTACGCCGGCCGCCCACTGCTGGTTCAGCGTGTGGATCAAGCGCTTCCTGACCGCTGGGTTCGGCGGCGGGCCGCCGTTCGGGGACAACTGCTGGGGACCTGAGTGGCACGGGGCGATCACGTTCCCCGCCGACGAGATGCGCACGCGGTTCTACCGCAAGGTCGTCCTCTCGATCGGGCGCCACCCCAGGAACCATGTCGCGATGCTGATCCTGAACCGAAGCTTTGGCGCCCCGGCCTTCGCCACGGCGGAGGACGGTGGCGTCTGGAGGCTGGCGCCGTCGCGGGACGGCGTCGAGGACGCCATCCACCACGACGACGGCAGGTTCCACTCAGTCTCGTACTCGGGCGTCGTGGAAGCGTGGGAGCGCGACACTGAGTCCGGCGCGTACACGAGCACGGCCCGGCCGTCGCGCCAAGGCTGGCAACCATTGTCATCGAAGGAGAAGAAGAACGCAGCTCCCGCAAGTACCTGGCTGCGGCGCCGGGCGGGAGGCTGATGGTGGTGGTCAAGTACGTGTAGGTGACCAAGGATGAGCGGTACAGCTGGGTGAACCGGTGGAGGTGCTCCTTCAAGGTGCACGTCCTCGGAGACGATGGGGAGTGGAAGGAGACGAGGGACATCGGCGACGTTGCGCTGTTCGTCGGGGTGAACAACTCGCTGTGCGTGCCCAAGATGGAGCGCCCGGAGGTCGAGGCCGGATGCATCTACTTCACGGACGACGAGCTCCGGGACGCGGAGCTGCGCAAGCGCAACAAGGAGTACTCGTACAGTCACGACGACGACGAGTCTGATGACCGCGATGACGTTCGGCCCGTCGGGGTGTACAGCCTCAAGGACGGCACTGTGAAGAGGATCGACGGGCTCGGGCGGCAGCAGTACCGCAGCTTCGCCTCGACGTCGCCCGTCTGGATCACGCCTTCCATCCCATGATAGCTAGCTTTGTCTGGTTTGAGTTAACTAGCCATGGTTTTAAGGATATAATATATTTTTAAAATTTCGTCACAATTTGGATGAAAGACGTCACACAAATGCTTCTACTTGTTGTCCCTAGATGCATCAGAAGTTCAGAACATATGTTTCCTACCACGTGTGATGTTTACAAAATTACAATCCATGTCCTCTAAAACTTTACTCATGCCTTCTTTAACAATTTCAGGAGCATCAATGCCGCTTTACCAAACGGCCTTCTGGGTTGATAATTAGGCGCTGTAACAAATGGCCTTCTAGGTTGATAATTAGCTGCTGCACTAAACAGCATACTGGGCTGACGGTTAAATGCTGCTTGGGGAACTCGACTCGTCAGAGGAGGTGCAGTAGATGCATCCAGCTCTGCAATACGTTTATTCAAAGCTATCTCACTATCCATGTCTCTAGTAGGACCGGCCCATTTCATGGGAATCACCTTGACACGAGACCGGGCAGACAATACAGACCTCCACCATGGGAAGAAACTTCTCCTGGCGAATTTCAGCTCCCATCGTTTGGGTTTTCTTTTTCTTGCAGCCTGGCTCAAACGTCAATAAATATTTGAATGTTAGAAACCTCACAACAAGAGACATTTCAGTGCAATCTGCCAGTAGCACTCACATAGGCTACTCATAAGATTTTGGGTGGGACTTATTTGACTTATAAGGCATAATACACAACATGTTTAAGTAACACAGTAAACTGATGAATCAGTATGCTACATGGCAGAAAACAACAATATATCGATGGGGCAATTCTCTTTGTTGATAAAAGTAACAAGATGCGGAATTAGTACGCATGCTACAATTTGCTAGTGCCTGTAGAGTCTAGAGAATGGCTAATGGCACAATTCTCTTTGTGTTTGACTACTCCAACTATATTTTAGCATGAGGGAGAAAACAACAAAATTTCTCACCAAAAATTAAGGCTTAGTTTGGCAGTGAAGTATTTTTAAAATCAAAATATTTGGAAACCACAATATTCCTATGCCTAGCGAATCAATACTTCAGTATTGGAAAAAGAGGTCTCTTTTCATATACTTCAAAAATAGTGTAGTTTCCTAAATATCAAAGTATATAAAACTACAGTTTTAACTAAAGCCAAACATCTCAAAGTATTTGATACTTCAATATTTCTGGAAACCAAAATATTTTTGGAATACTTCAAAAATACAGAGCTCCCAAACAGGGCCTAAGTCTCCCTAGCTACCACAATATGTAAGAAAAAAACAGTACAACTAATATGTCAACCCAGCTAAAATTTAACCATGTGAATCAAACAATAAATATCTTTGGAAATGATATAATATTTTGGTAACTTTACCTCATCATTTGTTGTTCTTAGATAATCCCTTTCTAGAGCTTCCCTGGTTGAAGCTATTTCCCCTGTTCTCCATCACAAAATAATTAGGGCGTTTTACCTCAAATTTTGATAAAAATACTTCACTCAAAAGACTTGCATACCAGGTTTCCTCGGTATATCGTTAGTGGACAATACATCATGATAGGGCAAGCTTCAAGAACAAGTAGAAAAGAAGATCAACTAAAATAATCAATTGTAGAAAAGAAGATCAGATCAAGTAGAAAAGAAGATCAATGGAAGGAGAATGGAAACAGTGTGTAAAAAGAGTACAGGTTTCCAATGTCGACGCATTCACGAGCAGGACAAAAACCATTATCCTTGAGAATTGACGAAACATGTTCAAGGACCTCCAAATGGGGCACCTGCATGAAATAGGGCACCTGCATGGAAATTTTGACTTGTGAGAGGAGAGCTATGGCATGAGAACCATCACATAACGAATTAATACTCAGAGATGACAGAAGGAATTGGCTGCATTAAAAAACAAAAATGAAGCAAAATAGGAACTTACAAACATTAATAACATTCGCGTATAAATGTATTTGATTACATAAACGTATGTTATAAAAACAAAAACATTTCCTTAACTATATTTGTTTTAGTTTTCTGAATTTGCCTCAACTGTTAAATTTTGACTTTCTAAAAGTGAACGTGTTGATGTCTTTCACGCTCTCTAACTGAACATAAAAACCCAGACAGGTTCCAAACGGCGATTCACCGCTTGTCCGAAAATTGTTAGACTGGACCAAGGTTTTGGTTACTAGTCGGGAAATCCGGTTACCGCCCGGTAACCGGATATCCTGACCACCCCCGGGAAATGGTCATCCTTGGCAAAAAATCCCGAAAATTTTAAATTTTAACAAAACCCTTGGAAAATGCTCAAATCGGAACTTTTTTTTGGGATTGAATTTTGGTTTTCAAATTAGTCCGGTAACCGGTCAGGATTTTCAGTAACCGGTAATCCCGACCACCCTCAGGAACCAAAACCTTGGACTGGACTGAACTTATAAACCATTTAGTTCCAGAAACGTACCTGGTCTAGATAGATTACACATGTTGTTATTTATCTCAGTATTTCTAGCATTTTTACATATCGGTCAGGCTAATGCATGAATTGCCAAAAAAAGAAGTGCTCAGTATGTATCAACATATCCAAATTTTGTAAAAGCAAAGAAAATTAGAGGCATTATAACTGCAACAACCAAGTCTTTTATACCTCTAGATGATTTCGAATGAATGAATCAAGTGCTTCACCAGCCTTGGAAACTACACGGACAAGCATCAGTATCGTATAATTAAGTTCTATTGTTGCCTCCGCTTGCTTTTGTTTTTTTATGTTTTGGCCCTTCTCCAACTGTAAGGTAATCATGTTGTCCAGAATACGTTCATTGATAATATCAAACCCATCTGGCTTGCTAATTCCCTTTTTCTTGCAGGAAGTTCCCATGCGGATCTGTTCTTGAGCTGCCAGGAGCAAAATGGCTGTATGGGCAAGCTTTCCATCTTTTATGTAACTCCAGAGCTCATCAAGTAGATTATCTGTGTATTTTGCAACCAGCCTAGTGGTATCCAAAAAGATCTTCTGCAAAAACCACCAGCACAGAGCAAGGAATCAGTGTTTTCAGAGTTTATATGCAAGGTGGTAGTTCTGAACTTAAAACTGTTTCTCACTTCCAACCAAAAGAAAAACACGTTTGGTATTTTTGCCAGCAACTTGTAGTTGTTCTCTTAGCAAAAATAAAAACAATTCGTGACATATAGCACAAGAGAAATCGTGACTTTGAAAAGTGTAAACTTAAGAAAGTAATTCTACGTCAGTTGTTTGAGATATATGACAACTTTTTGCTCTGCTGCAGAACAGCAGAATTAGTAATTTGTTTACGGGTGGGGATGTGAGACAAACCATTTCAGGTAGACACAAAAGATGGATGAGCCTGAAGACATAGTTGGCATCTGCCTCACTATAATCCCGATGCTCCTTGTAATCCTGACCCGACTGGTTTGGGAACAAACTGTCTTCCAGATACTTATGCATGCTCGTGTTGTCGACTGCAACATGGAGTGGGAGTAGTCCCTCAATCACCTCATCCCCGGCTGTGCGTATATTTGCCGACGCGCCGTGGCGGACGAGCAACTCAATCATTTCAACGGAGAACATTTCAGCAGCTCGGTGGAGGGGATAGTACCCATACTGGGTCATGCAGTTGGGACCGGCCCGACACCTATCAAGCTCAGGTGCCTGACCTTCCAAGGCAACTTTGACACAGCGCACCGCATTTAGCGTAATCATCGTGTTCAGAGTCTCCGGAGTGATGATAAAACCCCATCGCGTGCCCCGCCCATGCCGCCGCATAAAGCGGAGGAAGAGCCTGACACTGTCCTTATTCAGGGCGGGCGCCAACAGGTGCAGTGTATCGTGGAAGGCAAGATTCACTGACTAAATTGATCCATTCACAATCAGAAGAGGTGAAAAGGAATCAGTTAGTAAAAAAAATCAATTAAACATGTCTTGGTGCAATGCATTATAGTACAACAAAATGAAGATGTTCCATCAGGAAGTTGCGCACACAAAAAATACTGCAGGACAAACGTATGATATAATTATAACCAAATGATTTCTCAATTGCAGAGAACCTGAGGGGTGCGGTCTGGAAAGATTATGCTGGATGCTCTGTGTGCACCAAGTTCAGCGTCTTTCTCATCTATCCACTGAAAAGGGAGGGTGGGCATGTGTCACCGTCGAGCAATGCCTAGCGAAAGCAAACATAATAAGATATAAATATCAAAATGGTGGTTAGTTACTGCACCTTAAAGGACAAACTAATATTGGTACTGAAGTCATTCCCAGTAGGAGGAACAAATGGAGGATAGGGAGGATTCCAAGGATCATATTCATCCGTGTTTGATTTATATGTTGTAGCATCTTCATGGCAAGCGGTTTCTGTTTCCTCCTTGTGCATTGTCTCCGTAGGTGCCAAACTGGCCTCGAATTCCAATCCCTGATTGTTTGGCTAGCACAAATTTAACCTCCTCGAAACAGGCTTTCGCCCCGCTTTATAAATAAAGCAACCGCCCACAACCATACAAAGATCCAGTTACAAAGTCTAAAAACAACAAGTCTGCTGGGGCCACAGCACAAAGATGCCCAAAGCTAAAAAAGGGGGATACAACTCCACATGGGAGTAACTCAGTGGCTGGATGACGCAGATAGAAGGCGTGCCGCCCTCAGAAGCTTCTCGATCAATCCATCCAGCCGCTCCTTGTCCCGCTGTCTACAGAGCGGATGCCACTGCTGCAAAAATGCCAAGAATTTGAAAACGGAGTCAGAGGCACGCCTCAGAAAGACACGCTCGATAACCATCTTGTTACGTATAGTCCAAAGGGTCCAGGTCATCGCGGCAAACACTAACCAGAAGAGGCGCCTCCTCTTACCGTACGGTTCGCCTGCACTTCTAGGAATTCAGCAAGGTCTTGGGCCTGCCACTCAGGCCCAAGCGCCTCGGCCAGAAAACTCCACAGAAAGCGAGCTGCGGGGCAAGAGAAAAGAATATGGGTCCCCGACTCTGGGACCGCGCACAAGGGACAAGTACCATCCCCCGGGCCAAAACGCTTGACCACCTCCACACCAGAAGGGAGGCGGTCTCGCAACAACTGCCACGTAAAGATCTTAATCTTCAGTGGCATAGGGGCCTTCCACAAGTGGGAGATCCACGGAGCACGGGTCCTCTAAATAGGGCCCGGTAAGCAGACCGAACTGTAAACATTTCGAGGGCGAGAGGGCCCAAGAAACACTATCCGGGGTGTCCGTAAGGGAGTGTGGAAGGGAGGCCAACAGCTCTGCCACCGGTCGGCCTCCACCAGGCCAAACGTACGGCGGAACCTAATGTTCCAGCGCCCGTTTGGGTCGCGTCCGCCACCAAGAGCATAGGGTCAGAGCAAATGGCAAAGCTCCGGGAATTCATACCTAAGTGGTCTTTCACCAAGCCATGAGTCTAGCCAAAACAGGGTACTCCCTCCGTCGCCTACGGAAAAGGTAGCCCCAAGCCGGATCTCATGTTTAATGGCTTGAAGAGATCTCCAAAACTGAGACCCCTCCTTCCTCTCACAGGCCAAGAGAGGACAACCACGTAGGTACTTGGCTTTCACTAGTTGAAGCCAAAGTCCCCCATCACCCCTCAGGATTCTCCAGACCCACTTCAACATGAGAGCCTCATTCATGCGACGGGAGGCCAAAATACCTATGCCCCCAACCTCCTTGGGGGCGCAAAGGTCTGCCCATTTCACCATATGATACTTTTGACGTCCGTTAGCCGCCTGCCAGAAGAAGCGGGACAGCTCTCTATCAAAGCTGCCATGTACCCCCTCCGGCAGTATATATAACCCCATCATAAACATGGGGAGACTAGATAGGCAGGAGTCAATGAGAATGGTCTTGCTCCCCTTGGAGGTAAACCTCCCCTGCCACGGCGCGGCCTTGGACTTGACCCGCTCAACTAGCGGGTCCAGATCCTTTATAAGGATCCGAGAATCTCGGACCGGCATCCCCAGGTAAGTCACTGGAATGTGGCCAACTTACAGTTTAAGTTGTCCGCGATCCGCTGTTGGTCCTCAGCCGAATAACCCAAGATCACAACCTCACTTTTATCAAAGTTAATCTTGAGGCCCGACATGGCCTCAAAGCAGAGGAGAAGGAACTTGAGATTGATAATGTCAAGATCAGATCCCTCCACCATAATCATGGTGTCATCCGCATACTGGAGATGCGTCACCCCACCCCCTGGGACAAGGTGTCCAACCACACCAGAGATGTGGCCAGAGGTCTTAGCCTCTCTAAGACCTCTGCAAGGATGTCAACCGCGAGTTGAAGAGCAAGGGGGATAGAGGATCCCCCTGTCTAACCCCACAAGTCGGCCTAAAATAGGGACCCACTTCCCCATTTATGTTGATGGCGGTGTTGCCACTCATAACTATCTGCATGATCCAACGTATCATCCGATCATCAAACCCTTTTCGTTCCAGCGCCAGCCGGAGAAAGCCCAGTCCAAGCGGTCATATGCCTTTTGGAAATCCAGCTTAAGAAACACGCCCTTCTGGCGCTGAGACTTAACCTCATGATAATCTCATGCAGTGCTAGGATTCCATCATGGATATACCGCCCCTTCAGGAAGGCGAACTGGTACGGGTGCGTGATGCGCTCCATAACAGGAGCTAGCCTAGTTGCACACACCTTTGAGAAGATCCGATGGATGACGTTGAGGACCGTGATTGGTCTAAATTGGCGGATTCCGTGGCCCCCACTATCTTGGGGATCAAGGTCACCACACCAAAGTTAAGGCGAGACATAACCAATGTCCAATATAAAATTCTTGGAACATTGGCATGATCACCCCCTTAATCTCCTCCCAGAACGTCTGGAAGAAGACCACCGGAAGACCATCCGGTCCAGGGGCCGAATTCGCCTTCATCTCCATTATTGCCCTCGCCACCTCTTCCGGCAAGAATGGGAGGGTGAGCTCCGCATTCTCCATGTCAGAAACCCTGGCCCTCGCTGGCCAGAGGTCAACTGGCACGGTGACCCCAGAACGGGGACCCGCCGTGAAGAGCTCCTTATAGAAGGAGTATATGTGGGCCGATATATCCCCTGGCGCCTCCAGGAGATGATCCCCTTCCCACAGGCATGGAATAGAGCATTTCCGACGACGCCCATTGGCGATCGCATGGAAATAGGCCGTATTCGCATCGCCTTTGAGGATCCAGTTCTGGCGACTGCGCTGTCGCCAGAAAGTCTCCTCCCCCTTGTAGATCTCCATAAGGGAGTTCTCAAGGGCGTACCGCTGAAGCCACTCCTCAGCGGTAAGGCCAACGGAATCTGAGGCGTGGTCCAGGGTCTGGATCTCCTCTAAGAGAGAGGCTTTCCTCTGTCTCAGCTCAGCTCCCAGATTGGCACCCCAACCTCATGAATTGGCGTGCCATCTGGGCACAGTGGTGCCACACATCTACCGCATTATATACACGCGGAGGATGTGCAGCCGCCACCGACCACTTTAGTCGTACCGCTTCCTGAAAACCTGGCTGACCAAGCCAGAAGTTCTCAAAATGAAAGCGGTTCAACCTCGGAGGTTGAGCTCCTCCTGTAGAGGAGGAGAGGAGTGTGATCCGACCCTATCCTAGTGAGCGCCCTGAGGGAGCAAAGTGGATAGGCAACCTCCCAGTCCACAGATACTAGGACCCTATCCAGCACACTCCGGACAGGGTCCACCCGGTTATTAGTCCAGGTGTATCTCGCTCCCACACGTCTGATCTCTCTAAGAGCGAGATCAGCAATACAGTCATTGAACAGCCGCATCCGCTGGGGGTCGACGTTCGCTGAGCTCTTGTCCTCCGGGGATCGGATCAAATTGAAATCCCCAGCAACAACAAGCGGCGTGGAACATCGTTCCACCTTCGCTCTAAGCTCGGCAAGGAACGCCGGGGACCTACTATGGTCCGCAGGGCCATAGACAATAATGACCTCCCACTGAAGGAGGTCCGCCTATGGGTGAGCAACATGCTCACAAAAAATTCCCCGCGATCCATATCCTCTACCTCGAATGTATCCTCCTTCGCCCCAAGAAGGATACCACCCGAGTGTCCATTCGCTGGGAGCCATTGCCAAGCGAACTTATATGGACTGAGACCCTGCAGCTCCTGAATAGAGAAGTCCTGTCTAATCGTCTCCTGGATGGCAACGATATCTACGTCTTCCCGTCGTATATACTCGCGCAGCTGATTGCGCCGTCCCTCCTGCCCAAACCCCCTCATGTTCCAGTCGAATAACCTTATGGGTGTATTCATTTGGAAACACTGGTGGGGGTAGTCCCCTTACGGGGGACAGAGCGGGCCCTACCAGAGGTCGAGGGCCGGGACGGTGCCTTGGGGGGTCTCCCCCGGTTCCCCCCCGCCTGGGGGGTCACGCAGGGAGTCTCCACCCTAGCCGGCAAGCTAGCAGAGTTACTACTAGGATCCAGTGCCGCCTGCACCGGATCCCCAGCAGCTGGGGCCGTCTCCCTCTCGAGCTCCGCCTGAGCTCGTGAGGCAGCGAGGGCCCCCTCATAGATCTCCTTTGCCTTGATCGCGGCAATCTGGTCCATCCGGGGGCCTCGCTCTCCCCGGAAAACCACCCCACAGTCCGCAGCAACCTGTGACAGATGGTCCAAAGGGACCTCCTCGAGGACCGAAAACCTAGAACCAGAAACTGAAACGGAAGATTGGATAAGCGCGTACCTGGACCACTACGGCGAGCCGCAGTCAGCTGGATCGCCTGCTCCTCCATCCCAGCCCTCCGCGAGCAAGGGCCAGCCTGGCACTGTGGCGGGACGGCTCAGAGGGCGGGGGCTGCCTGGTGCGGCGCTGGGGACGGGCCTGCGAGTCTCCCACGGGAGTGTCGGGGAAGACCGTGAGAGACTCACAACACCAGTGGCTGGCGTCGCCGGAACCTGGGGTGGCGACCCTGTCGGGGAGGTGGGGGTGGACCCGGCGAGAGGGTGTAGCACAGGACCCCCGCAGAACGAGTCGACGAGGGCGGGGCAACCTCCAGCCCCACACTCCACAGTCCTCCTCCACTGAGGCAGAAGGCTCCAGGCCTAGAGCTGTGGCGTCCAGCCCCTGCAAGCCGAAGTTGGAGCCGTACTGAGCAAGGGGGAGCTCCAGAGGCGCCAGAGAGTCAGGGCGCGAGGCGCGGGGGCGGTCCACCGGAGCCAGCTTCGCCGGCGCACTGCTAAAGTGTGTCGGTGAGGCTGGCGGGGAGGGCACAGGCGAAGATGCCTGTGCGGGGACAGAGTGCGTCGTCGTCTCCGTAGTAGGAGCAGTGGTGGTGAGGGTGAGGGCATCTGTCCCGAGAGAGTCTCGCGCGCCCCACCCGCACCAGGGTCGTCTGCGTCGTCGTCCGAGCTGTCGTCCTCAGAGAGGTCCCTCCTCCTCCCGAGTTCCCCCCATCAGCAGCCTGGGGAGACGGAGAGCGCGGACGGTCCTCGTCAAGCTCCACGTCCAAGATCGCCTGCGCTCTCCCCCTTCCCCTCCAAAGAAGAAGGGCGGGAGGGAGCCGGGGATCTTGGCCGGCTCAGGGCAGAGCAGCCTGATCCGAACCGCACCAGAACCAGCTAGAGAACGCTCATCAAGCTCCACAAACCTGCCCATGGGCCGCGCAATCAGCTCGAGGATGTGCTTCTTCCTTGCCTCCCTTGGAATCCCGTGAATCCTGACCCAGATGGAGGACAAGTAGGTCGCCCCCGGGTCAGAAGTCGCTGCCTTGATAGCCACCTGGATCTTGTTGATCGGAGCGTGTAGGTGGACCCAAGGTGCAGAAGCGAAGCATCTCCTGTGAGGGAAGACCACTGCGAACTCGGAGGCCGATATCTCGCGCACCTGCCACTCGTGTCCTGGCATCACCATGGCCAGCTCGTCCCTAAGGATCTCCACAGTAAGCGTAGTGGCCACAGGCGGGAGCTGGTCTGGGAGAACAGACACCTGCGCTAGGTTCTGCGGACTCGCCCTCGGCACCCCCCCCCCCCAAGTCAATGTAGTAGAAAATGGATTCCACCCCGTGACCAAGGAGCTCTAGGCGAGGGCGGTGCTGAGCGACAGACACAGTGCACGCGGCAACAAGGTGCCAGGGTCCCCACAACGCGCGCAACACTCCGGGCGAGTGCACTGTGACCGGTAGTGACCAACCACCCCACAGTTGAAGCACGTGACCTGCGACGGCGAGCCTTCCCCTTCCTCCGCCTGAGGTCGGGGCGCGACCGTCCCCGCCTGGGACGGGTCACTCGGAGCTCTCCGTGGGATGTTGGGGGTCGTTGCAGGTGGGAACCCACTCTGGTTCCCTCCCGCGACTCCCCCCGTCCCCTGTTTGGTCTTCTTGTTCTTCTTCTTTTTGGATTTTTTCTTGGCAGGGGCATTAGCAGCTGGTATGGAGCGGTCCTGCCTAGGAGCCTCACGAGCCTGCGGCTGTAGGTTGCGGTTCTCGCGCCACGACCCGCTCTCCCGCCGCGGCTCCTTGTCCGGGCGGCGCACAGGGGAGCGCACCGGCGACCGGCCCCTGTCCAGACGCCTCTCAGGTGACCTTGCCCGGGCGTACGGGCGCTGCTCGAGGTCACGCCGCAGCGCCGCCTCCCGCCGTTGCCCGTCCGGCGAGGCGCCCCTGCGGGGAGAGCGCCGCTGGGAGGTCTCGGGGCGGGGGAGCGCCGGCCCGTGAGCTGCCTGTCCCGGCGGTCCGGAGAGCGTCGCGACCCAGGGGATCCCCGCCGTTGTGGCGGCCGGTAGCTGCGCGGTGGAGACGCACGGGCGCGTGTGGAGGCCGCCGTATCCTGCGCGGGAGGAGGAGGAGAAGGCGAGCGCGCACGCCGGCGGTGATGGACGTCCTCCTCGTCCTCCTCAGCACGGGAGCGCTTCATGGCGACGGCGGCAGCGTAAGACACGGAGAGCGGCGGCGGGATTGGGGATGGACGCACAGTGCGAGCAGAGGATGCGTGTCTGCGGATCGACCGCTCCGAGGCCGGGGTTGCTAGGGTTAGCTCGTGGACCCCCTTCCGGATCCACAGCCACGAGCCCATGGGCCACGTTGGGCCACTAATTGTCGCACGGCGCGCAGTCGATTGCGGACGCCCAGCTTGGGCCACGCGACGCACACCCGGCCTGCGCCATTCCAGGATGGGCCGCACAGGCGAGGCCGGCCTGTTGGGCCTAGGGCTCGCATCCTCAGCCTCGCAGCGGGAGCGATGGGGGGCGCCGCCGCCGGCGGCGGGAGAGCACGGTGCGCCGCCTGCGCCGCCGTCTCCTCCACACACCGGGGCACCCCCCCCGTAGAGACGACCTCAGGGCACCTCCCCATGGTCATCCTCGCCTGTTCCCCAGCTCGCTCGGCCTCAGCATGCCCTGGCGGCCTTCTTCCTCCTGCGCGTGGCGGCGCCACCGCGGGACGCTGAGCGCACACAGACGCACGCCGGCGCAGACCGGCAGCACGCGGCGGCGTCCGGCGGGCCAGAGCGAGAAAGTCGCCGAAGGTGGGGGAAGCTGGGATTGTGCATCGTGCCTCGAGCTCGGCAGCCACCGCGTCGGCCTCGTCAACCTCGTCTGCGACATCGGCCCACCGCCGCCCCCGGATGGACTCAACCTCCACCACCCCGCCTGGGGGGGAGGCCGTTCCTACCATGAGCCGCGGAGGAGCCTACAGATTCCCGGGCGACCGCCCGTCACCGGGATTCATCGATCGCCAGCGAGTCGCCAAGCCGTCGCCAAGCAGTCGCCTTTTTTTTCAAACCCCCTAAGCGCTCCCCAGTTAGTTTATCTCGCCGCGCGCCGCATGCAGCTGTGATCAACTTCTCTCACACGCGCATTCAGCACAAATTTAACCTGGAATTACATCCCAAATTAATTACATACCTTGTTTGATTCAACTTTTTCTAGAGAGATAGTGGAGAAATACAAATCTGAGATCTCAGATTTTTTCACTGAAAACTTCATATATAAATGAATGTGGATATTCATTAGTTAGCAAAATAAAAAGGTCATGAAACAGAGTATACATTTTCTTATGAGGTGCAAATTTTTTCATTAAAGGCACTGCAAATCTCATGTACAACCGTTTTAAATCAACAATGACTTCGGTTTCAAATTAACAGTGCCAATTGATTAAATTAAGAAATACTTTGACAAGCATTTATCATAATTTAAAGGATCGGTACAGAACCGACGTTGTAAATCAAATGAGAAGAATTTTTTCTCTGTCCCTTAATTGGCCAAGTATGATTACAGTGCTGCATATAACATGAACATAACAGATAAGTTCCACACATGCACACTCAATTAAAGGTAAGCACTATGTAGAAACTGTATATAAGTTGATTGAAGCTAACAAAACCAGTATATATGCTAACGGTGGAAGTTGAAAAAACCAATAGCAAAGTTTCATTTGTGCACACGAAGTGAAGCTTAAACTTACGAAAACAGTATATTTTCGTAGGGCACGAATTCTCAGCAATATTGCTGAAGAAACGCTCAACATACTAGTACTGCACTTCCATCCAATCAACATCGAGAAATTGAACTTATAAGAATGCCACGGGTTACAGCAACGATACATTAAACGGAAATTTACATTAGTAGTTGAAATTTGGCACTACCAGCTAGTGTTTACCCTGTCTCTAATTAAGTGCGTGTGACATCATTGCAGGAATGCTGTATATATGACATTGACATGAACATTACTAATTTCCGCGAATGGAGATTCTCCAAACTAGAAGAAAAAAAGTCGCTGTTGGGGTGGGGAATCAAGTGGGGGCTGTGAGCGGATGTGCCGGCAAGAGAATGTGGCCAGACGACACAGGCTAAGCCAGGATTTCCATAATGGTTATGCGGAGTTACAATTGTTTTTACGAGCACAATAATATAGAACAGGGAAGTTCACAGTAAATTTTGCTAAATTGCAGAAAACAAAGGAGAAAATTTACCTTCAATAGATATCGAATTTGGTGCTCTGGCCGAAGTTCTCCTTGATGTCTTAGAGTACAATGAATCAATCAATAAAACTAAGTTTCGTCTTCTTCCTCAATTGGCGAAAAATAACATAAATTGGGAAGAAAAAGTTGCAAATTTGCGGAGTGGCGCCGTCTCGGTGATGCGGCTGCTACGCCTGAGCGGACGAAGACGACGGGGTGGGATCGTGCACCGGCTCGGCGGTCGCGCCGTGTACGGGCGCGCCGGTTGGCTCCGGCAGGCGGTACCCCGTACTCCACCACCGGTCCTGTGCGCCGTCGCCGTCCTATGGTTTTCGTGTCGTTTGTTCGTCAAGACTTGGGACGTGCTGAGAAGGGCCGGCACGAGACAGTTCAAGGCCCATCATCAAGTTCTAATTTCTTAGGCTCGGGACGGCCTTATGCACTAAATATCGCTCAACGGGAGCTGTAGCACAGACTCTTCCGCATGGGCCAGCCCATTTCATTCCTTTTTCGTTTTATTTGTCGGGTTTCTTTTTTTCGAATCTAAGTTTTTATGCTTCGTTTTAATGTTCGGTTTTCTGTTTCTTTTTTGGGTAATTTTCGCTGTTTCTATGTCTTTCCATTCTTTTTGGCAGTTTAATTTTATCCTTTGGTTTCCTTTTCATCGGCTACTACATGTATAGTTTTTTTATACCACAATCATTTTTGGAACATGTGTACATTTTTTTTTGGTTCCACAAAAACCGGTGAATATTTGGTCTGAGCATGTGAGCCATTTTTAAGCCCATGAACATTTTTTAAAAATATATGAAAAATCCAAAACATGAACTTATTTTTGTAAACATGACAATTTTCAAAATATATGAACATTTTTGTCTTTACTCCATGAACACTTTTTCATCATTCTAAAATGAATATTTTCAATTGATGATATACATAATTTTTCGGTACGACGGGTATAAGAAAGACCTACTCCCTCCGATTTGGAATAATTGTCGCTACCTCTATACGGATTTTGTACTAGAGCAGTACATTTTCCACAACAGTTTTATCGGACCGGAGGTAGTACCATTTTTAGGTATCGAAGAAAAACTAATTTGCCAGCGTTTCATGGACGTTTAGTGCCGAAAATCATTTGTAGCTTGCGACCTCGAGCCTCCAGTGATCCTGTTTTCATCTTGGAAGAAAAGATAGTTATTTTTACTCTTTAGAGGCACAATTTTATCTAGGAAACTCTATTCCCTCTGTATCAAAATATAACATGTTTTAGATATTTCTGTGTGAAACACATACGGATTGAAATTAGTGAATCCACGGGTGCTGCGATATGGCTCCCGGGCGCCAGGGAGTCCGGTGAATTTTTTTAAAGTTTAAATTTAAGGCTTCGGAAAAATTCAAATAAAAATACCACCATGTAGACAAACCTATGCACTACGACCATGGAAAAGTCTTTATGTGAAATACAATGTATTATAGTCTCAGCAAAAAAGACAAAAATACAGATCTGGGGCATGATCAGATCAACTTTTTTTTATCTAAAATTTATTCGATTTGTCTTTTCTGCTGAGCCAAGAATACAATGTATTTCGTATTGAATTTTCCCGGATCGTAGTGCATGTGGCTGGCTACATCCAAGTATTTTTTTTCAAATTTTTGTAAACTATTTAAAACAATTCAAAATCGGGCTCTGTGTCACCCGGGTGGCAATGCAACTATTCGGTGAATCCACACACTAATATGTGTTTAGTTACATCCGTATAAAAAAAACATCAATATCTAAAAAATTTATAATTTGATACGGAGGAAGTAGATAACATGTGATATATACACCTAATTTTTCTTTATAATTTTTTAACACTTTAAAATAGCATTTTTTTTAAGGGAGCGCCTTGGTCTCAGTCGACTGAGAAATGCTTAAGTCTCAGTCGACCGACCCGATCGTTGGATCAATTACGTTTGATCCCCCGCTTCCACCTCTTGACTGCTGCCGCTCGTTTCTTCTTTCCTGGCCCATCTTTTCTGGGCTTGTATTTGTGTTTGTGAGTCCGACACGTTCTAGCCCACCTAGCCCACCTAGAGTCTATTACGTTTTCAATCAGCCTGTGTTATGTCTTCAATCATTCCAGATTTTGTAACCACAACTAGAAAATGCATCCTGTCATACATATTCTTGTGGGCTCGGTAATCCATGGTGTAAAATATATTCTTGTGTTATCTTGTGGGTTTTAGTTCTTGTGTTATTTTGGGTATTTTAGAAAAGTGCAACCATTTTGAAAAGCCGTCGTGACTTGAACATTTCTCGAAAATACCGGTTGGAGTTGCATATTTGTTGAGAAAAATGCAACCCGTCTCGAAAATCGATCAATAAAAATCCTAGTTGCAAGTAGCATGCAACTGGTAAAAATTCCGAGTTGAAACTAGGATGCAGGTGGTTACGAAAAAAATTAAAATAAAAAATCTCTAGTTGCGAATAGGATGCAACTGGTGAATAAGAATGGTCGGTAAAAATTTCAAGTTGCAACTAGAATGCAACTGGTTACTAAAAAACAATAAGAAAACCTAGTTGCGATTAGGATGCAACTGGTGAATAAGAATGGTCGGTGAAAATTCCAAGCTGCAACTAGGATGGAACTGGTTACTAAAAAACAATAAAAAAACCTAATTGCGACTAGGATGCAACTGGTGAATAAGAATGGTCGATGAAAATTCTCAGTTGCAACTAGGATGCAACTGGTTACTAACAAAAATTAAAATAAAAAATCCCGAGTTGCGAGTAGGATGTAACTGGTGAATAAGAATGGTCGGTAAAAATTCCAAGTTGCAACTAGCATGCAAACGGTTACTAAAAAACCTAGTTGCGACTATTATGCAACTGGTGAATAAGAATGGTTGGTGAAAATTCTTTGTTACAATTTACAACTAGGATACAACTGGTTACTAATAAAAAAATCAAAATCGAAAAATCCCTAGTTGCGAATAGGATGCAACTGGTGAATAAGAATGGTCGGTAAAAATTCCAAGTTGCAACAAGGATGCAACTGGTTACTAAAAATAAATAATAAAACCTAGTTGCGACTAGGATGCAACTGGTGAATACGAATGGTCGGTAAAAATTCTCAGTTTGAACTAGGATGCAACTGGTAACTAAAAAAATCAAAAAAAAATCCCTAGTTGCGACTATGATGCAACTGGTGAATAAGAATGGTCGGTAAAATTTCCAAGTTGCAATTAGGATGCAACCGGTTACTAAAAAAAACCTAGTTACGACTAGGATGCAACTAGTGAATAAGAATGGTCGGTGAAAATTCTCAGTTACAACTAGGATGCAACTGGTTACTAAAAAAATCAAAATAAAAAAAATCCTAGTTGCGACTAGGGTTTATTTCTACCACGCTCACTTCTCACTGGTATCTTCATATCGGGTGCTCGTCATGTACTTCATGTTAAGATCGCCGACACAATACAATAAAATTTGGTAGTAACTGGTGAATAAAAAATGACCAGTTGCAGGTTGGATGCAACTGGTGCTCTTGTATGCAACAGAAAGGGGAAAAATAATGAAAACGAAAAAAAATGACCAGTTGCGGGTAGGATGCAACTGGTGCAAAAAAAAAAACAAATTGCAACTGGTGAATACAAACTCGAACAATAAAAATTCCAGTTGCAACTAGCATGCAATTGGTGCTCAACAGATGGGAAAAAATGAAAAAAAAATGACCAGTTGCAGGTAGCATGCAACTGGTAAAATAAAAACTCGATCAGATAAAATTCTCAGTTGCAACTAGCATGCAACTGGTAAAAAAACATGAAAACATATGACCAGTTGCAGGTTGGATGCAACTGGTGCAAGTGGTGAAAAAAACTCAAACAATAAAAATCCTAGTTGCAACTACCATGCAACTGGTAAAAATAAAACTAGCATGCAACTGGTGAATAAAAAGTTAAAAACTCAAACAATAAAAATTTCAGCTGTAACTGGCATGCAACTGGTGAAAAAAGGATAGTTGCAACTAAAATTAAAATCAATCAAAATAAAATCTTCAGTTGCAACTAGCATGCGACTGGTGCTCTCGTATGCCACAAATGGGAGGAAAAAATGAAAAAAATAAATAACCAGTTGCAGGTAGGATGCAACCGGTGCAAAAAAAAAGTCCACTTGCAACTAGCATGTAATTGAAAATCTCGTTTACCTTCACGCTAGCACGAATCGCGGCGTGATCTAGCAATTGAGGAGTCGACCGGTGATTAATTAATTATCTATCGACCGAAAATTAGCGAAACCACAAAAATTAAGAAAACTCGACAATTTGAATTTATCTAATTCTTAGTCGACCGACTAATTCTCAGTTGCACATGACATGCAACTGTTATATATTTTTAATTAGCACATAAAATGTGGCAAAATCATGAAAAACTGGGCTTGGTACAACACGGTGGCAAATAAACATGAAAAATAGTGGACAACAAAATAGGAAATAATAATCATGCCATCATTTTTGAACAGATGGAACCATCAAATTAAAAAACCAGTGTATGAAAGAGAGACAACATAGTCGAGCTATGTGCAACAAGCCAACATGCAACAGAAAAGGAAAAAAAAAAAGACAGAAAAAAGATCATGCAATTTTTTTTCAAGGAATAAAAAAAATCATGGAACTGAATGAATCGATCCAGTGCCAAGCTTGAAAAACAAAAACGACCGAATACACAAAAAGCCCAAACAACATGCAGCAGCATGCAGCCCATGCATGCGCGCCAACAGAAGCAGCCCGGACTTTGTTTTCGTAGAGAAGCCACGCATGGCCTCATGCACAAACAGAAAACAACGCACGAATCTTGGCACCAAATCCAACGGTGACTAAGGCGACTGAGACTTAGCTAAATCTCAGGCGCCTGAGCTCTAGCAAAACCGTTTTTTTAAATACCGAGAGTAGTGCACCTCGGAGCCAAAACATCTCGGTGCCAGCTTTTCCCGGGCTCCCGGCGAGCGTCGGCTGTACAGCCTGTCCTCGCGGCCCATCCTAAACTGCTCGAGCCTGCGGATCCATCCGAAGGTTCCATCCAGATCCACAGTATTAATCATTCCTCCACGATCACCGATCCTTGCAAAGTTGCAATAGTCAGACGATCATGCCACAGTACTCAGACGAACACCCAGTGACCAGACGATCTTAATCCACGGTCCGCGCATGCAGATCTGCAGTCCCGGCCATGGCCGTCCGACGACGTGCACGCCGACGCCCGAGCACGCACCGCCGTGCCGGCCGCGGCCAAATCCGGCACACATCGGCGCGTGCGTGCAGGGTGCTGAGCACGACCAGATCGAGGAGGACCAGTGCTCGATGGATGTCTGCTCTGCTTTGCTTCTCGAGATCTGATTTTCCATCCGTGCCACCATGTGGGAGAGCACGAAAGCTTCTCTTGATCTCTTCCCCATGTGCTCCATGAATCGAATTCATCTCTTTTATTTATTTAATACTAATGCCTGAGGATTGACGCAGCTGCTGGTGTCGGGCGATTTGTCTTTCCCTGGATCGAGGTTAGCTAGATTGGGCGTCACCTGCTAATTAAGCACAAGTGTTAATTGTGTAATGACCTAGCTGGCTAGCTATTTCCTACAAGGTTGCTCCTAGCTAGCTAGAGTAGCAGATTAAGCACAAGTGTAAGGTTCTCTGTTTGACTAATGCCTCAGATAAGCCGTCTGATCTTTATGTTGTTCGCTTAAACCTCTGTCCATTTGATTAAAGGATCAACCACAAAACAAATCAGACATATCAAGTCTCCAATCATACGTATCAGACATACAGATACAGCTCATGCTGCTCTCAGCTTGCTGCAAAGGACACACATAAACACATCCCCACACCCCCCATATAGGCATCCATCATCCTGTCTCCTCTTCCCCCACTCGTGTGCCCAAACAGCTTCTAATGCGGCCTCGATCATCTCATGATCGAGCACATGATTTAGGCGTCGCAACTAACTGGGACTTGGCTTAGCTTGTTCTCCTCCTCTTCTTTGATGGGTGAGTTAGACAAATAGACACGTTCTTTGTTTACAATTATTGTTGCCTCCTCTTACTTCGAAGCTCTTGCTGTGTTCTTGCGTTCTGTTTGAGGCCGTGATACTTTGTTCAGCTAGCAGATGTTGACATCTTATTTCTTTGCCGTATTACTGTTTGAGATCATAGATAGTTGTTTTCCCATTAGGTGTGTGAAGGTCATAGATAGATAGTTGTTTTCCCATTAGGTGTGTGAAGGTCACATCCAGTTCTCGCTTGCTTCTGATTCCTTCCACTAAAGCTGCCCCCATCTTCCTTTTCACCTTTGATCAATTTGATGTGACATTATTGATCCAACTACTGTTTCTTGATTCCGATCTTGCTGTCCGTGTAGTTGCGCAAAAAGGCAAATCCAGCTACATTATTAGCGCTAGCAGCATCAAGTCGTTGTCTATCCCCTTGATCACTTACTGATATATAGCCTAACGCCATTACTGTTCTTATATCAAGAAGAAGCAGACGCAGGCCCGAGTCCAAGGCTGCACTGCAATGCTGAGGCGCCCCGCTGCTGCTGCTGTTGAGGAGGTGACGCCGAGGACCAAAATCCGCAGCGCTGTCGTCGTCATCCGGCGCGTCGGACACTCTGAGGAAGCTGAGGCTGAAGCGAGGCGTAGTGTTGAGGAGATCGTCGCCGTGCCTGGGGAACAGGAGGAAGATGTCAGAGTCGTCTTGGAACGGGCGATGCCGCGCTGACGGGATGCACTCGTCTGTGTCGGCCCGGAAGCTCGTCAGCGCTCTGTGGCAGATGAACGAGGGCGGCTTGTTCCAGGAAGAGGAGGAGGCCGGTATCGCGAGAGACGCCGCTGCGCGCCGAGGCTCGGCAGCGCACCGGCGCTGCGCGTCGCTGCTGGAGGTGAGTGTCGCCTGCCTGCCGATCGCCATGTCGCGGTTTATCATGATTAACCGTTTTGTTTCTGCGGTTTGACCGGGATGTCTATGTTGTGTAGATCACAAAGAGGTCGAGAACGAAGAGCAAGGTTTTGGATGGTGATCACGGCGAGTGGTTTTCAGATAAGCTGAGTAATGGCGGCAGGATTGGGGTAATTAACTCTGTACTATCACAGTGTTCTATATACTGTTCATTTTGTTTCTTCCGGGAAATATCAAGGAATGGAACAAAACTTATCTTCAGTATACTGAATGCTTATCAATCTTAATTTCTCGGATACTTTTATTCAGAGTAACAATCCCATTACCGAGTCAAAGAACTGAAGGGGTGCCCCTGATTCTGCATTTTGGATGCAAGTCATAAGGGTCACTTGTCTCTGAAGATTTAGCTATCTCACACATAGGCGGAAATTCACAATGGAGCTCGGGCTCATATGCTACCGGTAGATCCAAAAAAAAATCAAAATTTGAAAAATCACCAAAAAAATCTGAAAAAAATCATGCACGTACCTGACTACGGTACGCACCACTGTATTTTTTTTCGCGCCGAAATGACAACGCACGCGACCTGTACAAAAATGACAAATTTCCTGTCAGAAATTCAAAATTTGAATCTCATTTTCTGACAGGAAATTTGTCATTTTTGTACAGCGCGCGTACGATGTCATTTCGGCGCGAAAAAAAATACGGTGGTGCGTACCGTAGTCAGGTACGTGCATGATTTTTTCAGATTTTTTTGATGAGTTTTCAAATTTTGAATTTTTTTTGAAAATACCGGGAGCATATGCTCCCGGGAGCCAAAACGCCGAGTATATTGTAATAGTAGCACTACAGCCTGACATTAAACATGGCTTGCATTTCCAAAGATGCTTTGTGATAGCCACATGCACCTTTGTCCACTTCGGCACTTCCTTCATAGGCTAGTACAAACTAGGCTTTCTCTAGCATTTCTCTTGCATTATTATTGTACAAAACGTGACTTGTTTATCCACAGTAGCGGACCCAAGATTAGTTCAAAGCCCAGGCAAACAGTGGATTTGAAGGCTAATTATACTGCTTTAAATCAATCTTGCTAACAAATTAGACTGTGCCGGCCGGCCGGAAGCCCGGGCATGTGCCCGGGCATAGGGGCGGCTGAATCCGCCACTGTTTATCCACCTACTATTGCTTGCTGTTCCTCCTCCCGTCATGGCATCGTGTCTAGGCTGTGAATTAGCGGATGCGTTAGTGATTGAGCAGTTGTGATCTGTTAGGTATATGCGGCGTCGGCGGTCGTGGACGGCGCGTGTAAACTAATTGATTTTCAGTTGGAACTTGGCCATTTGAACGGTATGGCACATTGGCGGTCGACGGCGGCGTAAACTAATCGATTTTCAGTTGGAACTTGACCATCGTGAATGGCATGGCAGATTCGGCGGTTGTCCAAGTTAGTTGAGACTTGTTTTTCAATTGGTGTGAAGCAGTTGTAGAAGAGGGCCATGACAGCCTCAGCTGCGACTGTGTGTCTGCCCAGACAAAGCTCCTCATCATACATGTCCTATTTATCTAGCTAGCTAATCATTAATTCCTTCTGCCTAATTAATCGCCCCTAGCACAAGTAATAATCGAGTACTAAACTCACATTTCTTAATTACAATGTCCTAGCAAAAGTTCTGAACAATTGCTGATAATTTGTGTATGTTCTTCTTCAGGTGCACGCATGCGCTGCAGACTCGAGTTCAGTGGATAGAATGGCACACCTGCATGACATGTACAACAGCCTGACGGCGTCCAAGGAGCTCGTCAGAGTTCTCGCCAACATCTGGGGGCCCGGAGTCCTGAACCCGTCGACGGCGTCGATCCTCTCCGCTCTGCGCTCCGAGCTCGACCTCGCGCGCGCCCACGCGCGGCAGCTCGCCAAAGAGCAGAGCGAGGTCGAGCACCTGAAGAAGCCGCTCGCAGCGGAGGCTCACGCGTGGAAGAGCAAGCAGAGGGAGAAGGTGGCTGCCACCGTGCGTGTCGTCGCCGAGGAGCTCGACGGCGAGAGGCGGTCCAGGCGGAGGGCGGAGAGGGTGAACGCCAAGCTCGGGAAGGCGCTGGCCGAGACGGAAAGCTCATTGGAGGCGGCGAGGAGGGAGCTTGAGAGGGAGAGGAGGTCGAGGGAGCGCCTGGAGATGGTGTGCGACGAGCTCGTGAGGGGAGCCGTCTCGTCGTCCTCCACCGTCGGCGAGGTGGAGGAGATGAGGCGGGAGGCCGAGACGGCGCAGGCGGAGCTGGACAAGGAGCGGGAGATGCTTCGGCTCGCCGATGAGCTCCGCGAGGAGAGGGTCAGCATGAAGCTGCTCGAGGCGAGGCTTCAGTTCGAGGAGAAGAACGCCGTTGTCGAGCAGCTGCGGGGCGAGCTCGAGGCCTTCCTGGAGACCAAGAAGCAGGATCACCAGGAATCATGTGTGGTAGAGGAACACCAAGCCTGTGACGATCACCATGCATCTGGAGCAGAAGGTGCCAATGGCATTGCTAGTGTTTCTGTTAGCAAGAGGCCGGATGGAGAAGACAACGACGACCGTGAAGAAGATGATTCAGAAGGCAGCGACATGCACTCCATCGAGCTGAACATGGATGGCAACATCAAGGACTGCAGCTGGAGCTACAGCAGCACTGCTGCCAATTCGAAGGACATGAGGACGTCCAAGAAGGCAGCGTCGTCCACGGGCAGCAGGGGAAAGGAGTGCGCCATCGATCCGTGGGCAGCCGCCTCCTTCGACCGGCGATCGCTGGAGGAGTCGGATGGAGGCCAGCAGTGGGACTGGGACGTCGACGACGAAGGGTGCAGCGACACTACCAGGGACATTGACCAGGACTCGGAGAGGTACCAGGCCATCAAGAACCTCAGGGAGCAGATGCTGGCCGGCCATGGGTCCATCTTCATGTCGCAAGCAGAGTAGCAGACCAAGGAAATGCCGACAGCAAACAACATCGCTACGGTATGATATGACAAAATGATTTGATCTAAAAAATATGACAAAATGAGTAGGGGACAAGAGAACGATGGTGACATTGGCTATTTGGCATGGAGAAATGAGTTGGATCCATCGGCTGGTGTTAAACTCTACCCGTCATGTATTTACTCCCTTAGAACCGTGTGCATAACTGATGTGTTCTTTGTGGACGAAAGAGAAAACAACCTTTATTGCTCTAAAATAGTGAGATCCATTACAAGCACTAGGGCGCTAGACCTGAAGATAACTTGGATTCTCATTGTCCATGTCTTTGGTTAGTTCTGAAATTTTTTTTTTAGGGACTATCTATTTGTCAGTCGACTGATTCTTATTTCATCGTCAGTCGAATTTTGTAGCCAATGGTTCGTTGACACGTACGCATCTGTGTACAGCAGCCCAGCGCGAAAGAAAAACCTTACGAAACGAATGAGGTCGTGACTGCTTTCCCCTAACGGGTTTCGTTGTGCAAAACTGGGCCCCGAACCCGACAACCAGCCTACTGCCCACGCGACGGCGAAGCCCAACTACGTGTGACTGCCCAGACACACCACGGCCCGGCTGGGGCACAGCAGCAAAAATGATCGATCTTCTTGACAACAACCTTGCCGTCGCCTCCATCCCCGACGAACCAACAAGAACACAGCAAGGGAAACACACACTGATAACTGGAAAAAAGGTGATATCGCACAGGATCTGAGAAGCGATGGACAAAATCCTCAAACCACCAGACAAGATGGGGACTGACCTGGGCACTCTTCAAACCTCTTCAATCCTGGTTTGCTCTGAATATACCCTGTATGTATTTAAAACAACTCCCCCAGATTACTCTCCCTCATGCTTCGAAAAACCTTTCACCTCAGGGGCACCCAGGCTTGATTCACCAAGCTTGATGTACAGAGAAGAAAGAGGATCCAGCACTAGACACCCAGCATTCCTCGAGCCCACAGGTAATCTTCATAAAAAAACTGATCTAAAAATTCAGAAAAAAACCTGTTAAGGTTCTTCAGAATTTTAGATGCTAAAACAAAAAACCAAAGAGATAGATGTGCACACTTCATACATATCACCAGGAAAAATGTGGAAATCCAATCTGATAGCATTGAACCTTGCTCTCTGGTAAGAACACTAGCAAATACTGATAAAAACAGATAGCCTCTTGGAAGATGCCAACACCAAAAAGGCAGAGCGTCATCGAAAAAGCACATATAGGAGGTTCTACATATAGGAAGTTCTACATCGACACAGAAAGGAGAAGTTTACACGACTACATGGCCCGTTTATTCGTACATATATAATGTCAGAACTGACTACTCATGCATTGAAACACATAATGAAGTATTTGACAGAAACGAATAAAGGGACAACAGAACATCGTCAACTAAGCAATTTGGATTCGAGAAAGCCATCCCTACAGCACGTGGAAGACCATGCTCACTGACTGGGCTCCGTTCCTCTTGAAAATGATCAACACAGGCAATCCAGGCACGAAGTCGCTTGATGTAGCGAAAAAATCCCAGCCAGATGTGAACCTTATTTTCCCATCAACGCATATAGCGTACTCAGCTTGAATTAACATCCCACCATATAAAGAAAGAAAAGCATCACTAGAATCACCCAGATTCAGAGCTTCAGGAATGATCTTTGGAATCCTCTACAAAAAAATACAGTGCCCCAAGACAGGGACTGACGTATATTACAACACTGCTGGAAATATAAAAGCCAGCTAGACAAAAAAAAGGTCAAAACAAGTAAATAAATTACCTAAGATAATACTTAATCAGGACTGAGACACTGCAACATGACTGAGCAAATAATTAATCAATACTGAATCACTAAAACGCTGAATAACTGAGACACTGAAGCACTGAGAAAATGGATATTGCAACTCATATATATACTGAATCTGTAAGAAAGGACCTAAGATAATACAAGACTGTATCTATACACTATTTGATGTACATACAATTGATGCACTGCAGGCAAACAACAAATCTGAAACAGTGAGAAAATCACACAAAAATGAGAGCGAGAGCTGCATAAATGAGACCCTAAACTGAGAAATGAGTAAAATTAAATGACAAAGAGCTACATGACTGAGAAATGTAAGAGAGAGAGAGAGAGAGAGAGAGAGAGAGAGATGCCTGCACTAAAATGAGATAGAGAGAGAGAGAGAGACTGAGACACTGAAGCATAGACACTGAGTGATAGAGACACTGAATCACTGAGACACTGAGAGAAAGAGAGACTGAGGCACTGAGACACTGAATCAATGAAATCTGTAAACAACAATTATACACTGAGACACTGGGAGAAAGAAAGACTGAGAACAAAGAATGAAAGAGACGAAGGAGATTCAGAGAGATTAAGATAGATAGAGAGAAAGAGAGACCAACATAGAGAGAGAGACCAACACAGAGAGAGTTAGTGAGAGAGAGAAAGAGAGAGAGAAACAGAGAGAGATTATAACTGAATAAAATTTCTAATTATAACTGAATAAAATTTCGCAGGATGATGATGATGCATTCAAAAATGGTGACATTGGACACATTGACACATTCAGATGCGATGACATGTTTTTACAGGTGAACTGTAAAACTTTGTACACAGAAAATATTGAGCTAACAAATGCTACTATTAAACTAACATTTATGAACTGATGCAGGACAACACATTAATGAACTTTGTAAAACTTTGTACACAGAAAACAAGAAAGTTGACAGTCAACAAGGAAACAACAGAGAACCCACCAAAGTTCATTCAAGATCTGGGTGAGATGCCAGAACTGCGAAGCTAATTTGCACCTGCAAAAACAACAAATGTAGACAGCCATGGAGCAAAAGATGGGCAAAGGATAAAGATTGAGCTAAAAAGACAATGTAAATTATTACTTTCATGCGGTTTTGAGAAAAAAGATATTGGTTGTCACAATGGATCATTTCGAACAGTATTAAACACTGCTATTGATTTATTGTAGCTAGCTTTTAGAAGCACAAAAATGAATAATTCATGCGAAACTGACGAAGAGTTGATGCAAACAGAGAACACATATATATGATGGACCAGCGGGGGCACGACCAAAAATCCACAACACCATCCCCCCCCCCCCCCCCCCACAAGTGCTATACTGAACATCCCTATATCTGATGGAGACATATACCTAATCGTCATATATATCTAATATCTAATGAGATTCAGAGACAATGAAGTTTCAGAAAAATTAAGCACGACATGCAACAAGCAGAGCAATAACGCGTGTATGTAAGCAAAAAATTGATAATTATACTATAAAGAGATGGTTTGAAATCACGACAAAACTGTAGCACTACAGTAAAACTGAAAATATCGCTGAAATAATTCAATATTCCTTCTTCCATTGTCTAGCCTGGAACCATTAAACAGATGATAGCATAACACAAATTAGAAACCGTGAACAGCGAAGTATTTAGACAAAAATGTGACAAACTGACAAACTCACTTCAATATCACTGGAGATACTATAAGCTTCGCTATATCCCACATCAAAATTTTCACCACCATAATCAGTGGTTTGAGGGTGTGATCTACACAGCACAAAAAACAATATGCAGTTAATTACAACACGTATAGTCTGAATTAAAACTAGGAAAAAATACTACTAAACAATCAACAAACCCAAAAAGCTGAACAATGTAATATAGGTAGCATAAATCAGCCACAATCCCACAAACAAGAACACTTGCATACTACCTTTAGCCACTCCAACACATCATACCATGTAGTCCAACAACATACAACTAACATAAGAACAGAGAAGAAATGTGTACTGATGCGCAGCTCAGACATAGGATGGAGTAAAGGGCTCAAATCAGTAACGATGCAGACGGGGTAGCTGCGGGGGTTCAGACCAATCAAGCCACCGCTGCCAACGGCAACTAACCCTAAACCACAAGACCTCTACAACAACATGCCGCAAGCAAACACTCCTCCGGCGACTGAAAAATACAACGAACGCGGAGACGCGACAGTACGAAACTGACGAGGAAGCTGAGATAACAAGAGGGAGCACCTGAAACGCCTACAGTGGCGCCTCCACACTCCTTCGCCACCGCGGATCTCCGCCATGGCCTGACTCTGGATAAGTTCCTCTGTTCCGCCCGCCCTTTTCTCTCTTCTCACGCTTTCGCCAACAGACACGTGGCCTGAAATCTAGTAGAAAATTCAAAATAAAAGGCTCTCTCCAGGCCACGCACGGAGATATCCAGACAAAAAACAGAAAACGGGCTGAAAACCCGCCCCGAATCCATACCCGGTAGGCAGCGAATCAAACATGCACGTCGGCTCCAGGCTGGACGAGGCAGCACGAATCTTGACAGAAAATGGACACACAGAGATAAGACTGATGGGGAAATCAAAAACAGTCGAGTGAAATAGAGCAAAATCCTTTTTTTAACAGAAGTTAGCTCTGAATTAGGAAGCTCCATATTGTGTTAACTGGCTTGTTTCAGTTTCAGTGTAGTTGTAGGCTTGTAGCAGGCATCAGCCAGCACATTGAGCTCTGAATTAGGAATCAACATGGCAATGGCTACATATTCTTGGGAGAACAAAGGAGAGGTAAGGAAATATCATATGGTCAAATGGGAGAATTTGTGCAGACCAAAAGATTACGGGTGCATGGGTTTTGTGGACAGTAAAACTAAAAACATTGCTCTTTCATCCAAGTGGATTTTCATGATTGAACAAGGGGATATGGGGTTGAGTTGTAGGTTGCTCAGGAAAAAATACTGCCCCAATGGAGAGGGTTTTTACCAGTCTAGCTCGAGTGGGGCTTCGCAGTTCTGGAAAGGTTTGCATGCGGTGAAAAAATGGGCAAAAATGGGCTTGATGTACAAATTAGGGGATGGGGCTAAGATTGAATTCTGGAATGATGTGTGGTTGGATCAAATTTGCTGTTGTGAACAGCAAATTTGGACGGTTAGGGAGGTGTTGGCGGGAGGTAGTCACAACCTAACGTTCCGGAGGTCTTTGGGGGGGGGGGGGGGGGAGGCGGACGAAACGGCTGAGTGGGAAGAGTTGCAGCGAGAGCTGGGGGGTTTGGTGCTAGCTGACCGTCCTGACTCTGTGGTCTGGGCTTTCTCACCAAACGGGGAGTTTACTTTGAAATCTCTGTATAATATGGTGTTGTTCTCGGGGGTTAGAGACTTGAGGATTGCAGAGTTGTGGAAAGCTTGTCCGTCGCTGAAAGTCAAAAAAAAAATTGTGTGGATGTGTGTGAGGGGTAGAATTCAGGTAACAGCTGAACTTTCGAAAAAAGGATGGCCTGGAGGAGTGGGGTGCAAGTTGTGTGGAGAAATGGAAACAGTGAATCATTTGTTGTTTGGGGGCCCGACCTAGCATTTTGGGTGGTGGGTATTGCTGGGAAGCTTTAGGTTGGGATCATCCTCCGGCAAATTGGGAGGATTTTTGCGAGATGGGTTTGGGAGTTCCAGGTTGCAAGAGGAACATTGTGGGTTGGGGTGTTTTTGGTGCCTTTGTTTGGGCTCTCTGTACTTGCCGCAATGATTTTTTATTCGAATCACAGATTATCTCCTCTCCTTTGCAGGTCATTCATAAAATGATTTCTATGCTTTCGCAGTGGCTCATGCTGGTGCCAACAAAGCTTAGAGAGGAAGCCAGAAGCTGCCGAGACAAGATCCAACAGAAGGCAAAGACAACTTCAACTGCTATGTTGCCGCCAAGGAGTTGGATGATTGTGTTGCTGAAAGGACAAGGATGTCGCCTAGAGGGGGGGGGGTGAATAGGCGATTTAAAACTTTTCCGGTTTAGTCTTGATAAATGCGGAACAAAACTAGATGTTTAAATTAACAAGCCAACAACCTAAATATACTAGGCTCACCTATGTGCACCAACAACTTATCCTAAGCAAGACAAGCAACAAAGTGATAGAAATATATAAGACTTCAAGCACGAAGGCTATCACAATGTAAAGTGCATAAGTAAAAAAGCTCGGGTATAGACATAACCGAGGCACGCGGAGACGATGATGTATTCCCGAGTTTCTCCTTTTTAGGGGAGTACGTCTCGTTGGAGGGGTGTGAGTTTCAAACTAAAGACGCCACAAATGGCATCACCCTATTCTCCGATGAATCTTTCCCAAAAGCTCGGTTCACCTTCCACTAACGGAATCATTCAAGGAGGAATCTAGAGCCTTTACAACAATCTTGAGGCACAACTCACAAAAGGATTGGGAGCTCCCAAGTGACCACAAAAGGTCTCAACCACCACAAAAGGCGTCTAGGGTCCAAAGACCCAATAGTAACAAGATCACAAACTTTCAACTTTCATGAATCCTCGTGAAGAGCACAAACCGATACACAATGCAATGGCAAGAGCACAAGTGTTCAAGTCCTTCACTCCCAAATCCCACCAAAAACAACTAATGCTTATGGGGGGAGAAGAGAGGAAGAACAAAGAAGAACTCAACAAATAGAACTCCAAGATCTAGATCCAAAGGGTTCCCCTCACTTAGAGGAGAGATAGATTGGTGGAAATGTATATCTAGATCTCCTCTCACTTTTCCCTCAAAGATATGCAAGAATCATGGGAGGTATTGAGAGGAAGACAAGCTTTTCCAAGGTCAACTATGGAGGAGAGACAGGGAAAAACGAGCTCAAGTTCTTGGAAAAAAACGTTGGGGAAGAAGGCCTATAAAAAGGTGGGGCAGAATCTGCCCGTTGGGCAAAATTCGCGAGGGACGGCCTGGGGCTGAAGGAGGTCGGCCACCCACCAGAGGCTCCCAGCCTTGGGCCCGGCCTTGAGGCCGGCCTAGGCCGGCAGACCACCCGATAGGCCTGGCCTTGGGGCCGGCCTAGGCTGGCAGACCACCAGAGAGGACGGGCCTAAAAAGCTACAGAAACAAAGAGAAGAAAACGCAATAACTTTTTCGTCCGAACTCCAAATCGGGTGGAACCAATTTTGTTGGAAATATTAAGAACCATAAATAGAGTTAAGTTGCACACATGGGAAGGTGTGGAACTTTCCTCACGGATAAACCGATAATATTTCCAACACGAAAACACAACAAGTTTTCCAACCAAAATCCGTTTTCGAACAACTTGGGCTTGTCATGAAGATCACGACAAGCACCAAAACCCAACTAGGAGAAAAAACAAATAAGAACCAAGAAAGATGATAATGCCAAGTATGCAAAGGTTTGAGCTCTCCACAAAGATGCGATCAAGTTACTCACTTGAGAGCCCCTCTTGATAGTATGTCGCCTATCCTATAACCCGGTCTCACTAGTAGAAAACTGCTTATACGTGAAAAGTTACCTGTGGCGCACAAGGTTTTTGTGTGCCACTGGTATTCTCTCTCCTGTTTTGACAAATCTGTGGAAAAGTTACCTGTGGCGCACAAGGTTTTTGTGTGTCACTGGTAAATTATTACCTGTGGCGCACAAGCATGTTGGTGCGCCACAGGTAACTTTCCACTATTTGGCATGCCAGGAGAGAAGTTACCTGTGGCGCACAGACTACCTTGTGCGCCACAGGTAATACAGTTACCTGTGGCGCACGGCCCTGTGCGCCATAGGTAACTGTATTACCTGTGGCGCACAAGGTAGTCTGTGCGCCACAGGTAAATGTGGACAGATATTTTGAAATTCATAGATGAGACTGAAACTACCTGTGGACAGACCCACTAACACCATGAGACTGGTAAAATATAAACCCTATCAAGATCATACATTTGCCTTGCGCATTTCACTTGAGCTAGATGATGTCGATCTTGACTCCCTCAAGTTGGAACACCTTTCTTGATTGTGCTTGCTAGCACATACTTGATGAAGACGACTTCAAATACTCCCACATACACATTATGGGAGAGCGTCGCTTAGCTCCGTCTTCATGTATCTACTTGCACTTCATCTTCTTCTCTTGATATAGATGATGGCTTGGAGATAAACATGAATGTTCACTCAATCTTCTTTTGCAAGCAACACTTGCAATAAGCTCAACTCTGGATGACCATTTGTGTGGATCACACCTTGAATATTACTTTGGTCATCACTTTATCTTCTTCTTTCAATCTTGATACCAACGCATGGTGTTCAAGCATTGCCAATGGACAAGCCCTACAAAGATAGCTCAATGCAACCATTAGTCCATAGAGATTGTCATTAATTACCAGAACCACATATGAGGGCTAATACACTTTCAGTTGTTGTTTAGCTGTTGTTTTCGTTGTCTGGTTTGGATTTATGCCCAGTTTGTAAACTCTTCGAGATCTGTAGTTGCTAGTTCCGTTCCTCTGGTTGTTTTGGATGTGGTGCCTGGTATTTGGGCGAGGTGGGATGCGTTTTGGTTGTGTGCTGTAACTTTGCTGAGCTTTGCTTAGCAGACCTGTTGCTTTCTATAAAAAAGTAGGGCTCTCGCGCCTTTTCTCGTAATGTGTCTCTTCATAAGTGGCGGATCTAGCATCTTAGAACAGGGAGTGCCACGATTTACAAATACAAAATAATGTGAGCATAGTTCAGTACGCCGGTTCAAAGATTGTAAAAAATACACCATAAACAATACAACTTGGTCTAAACATCATCATAAATCCAACAAATAGTCCAAAAGTAGGCTCTAAGTTGTTTGAGTACTAGTGTTAGAGTATAGTATAAATCTTTTGGGAAATCTTTTTTACCTCATAGTGTAGATGCACCCGCTTTCCAAAATCACATTTTAAAATGTTAAAAATTCTAAGAAATTTTTTAGGTGTATATTTGAACATTCTATGTTTGCACACAAAGTTTCGTGAAAAAGAAGACATTTTTGTGTCTTGTATGGAAGACAAATTTTGGTCCTCCAAAATGACTTGTTACGAGATATTTTTTGTCTTTTTTACCCATGTCTTTTTTTCGCGAAACTTCGTGTGCGAAAATAGAATGTTCGGATGTACAACTGAAATTTGTGTTCAATTTAGAACTAATTAGTGGTGAAATGTTAGTAAAGTTTAGAACCTACTCTGCCACATTAAACAAACTAAGTCAAAGATGATATAAAATTTAGGGTTATTTTACGATGCATCAAATCAGTACGGGCCGTTCATTCGACTGGATCCTATGGTCTACATTCGAAGTACTACTCCATATTTTCTGTAGTACATATCAGCCCGAGGGGTATTTTGGGCAGTTCACTATTACAGGATTAAAAATCCCACAGCCTTTACAGCAAGAAGTCCAGAACGCGGCGCCTCTCGGCGTGCCGACCGAACATATGGCTATCCTCGTTGATGCCCGTGGTGGGCAGCGGCCGGTGCGGCGCCAGCGGGCACATCTGCAGCAGCACGATGAACTCCGTGAGGCCGGTGGTGGCTCTTTCCAGGTGCGCGAGGACGACGTCGAGCTCGTTGGTGCGGCCGTCTGCGTCACCGAGCAGCAGCCTCCTGGCCGCGATGCGGAGGCGTTTATAGGGGTTGAACGAACTAGGCAGGGAGAAAGACCGCGACCACCTTGCCATGGCCTTCGTCCTCGCCTGCTCCGCTCGGGAGCGTGTCGAGCAGGGAGCGCCCCTGGGCCCTGGTACGCGACATCTACGAGCTCCGCCAGCCAGACGAGCAGCGCGCGGCTCGTCATCTGCTTCGCCCCGGCCGCCTCGGCGGCACTCTCGACCCTGACTAAAAGGTGTCGTAGCCTCCGCAGCTTGGCCTCGACGCACCCGTCTGGCTGCTGGTCTAGGAGATGCCCGGCAAGGTTGGACAGCGCCCTGCCGACAATGTCCCCCACGACACCAGAGACGATGGCCTCGCCGGCCATGGCTGTTAGTGTAACGAGCGCGCGTACTTGCTACAGATGCTGAGGCCAAATCTGTGGCTCTTCCCAGCAACGACGTTCACGGACGTACACACGTAGCAGTCAGCAGTGCCTCCGCCCATGAAATCGGTGATGGCTCTGCGGTCACCACACCACTACTATCACCGTTGCTGCGCCTCCGCCCATGACGCTGCCTGGACGGCGACCAGAAGCGAGCCGTGGCGGCGGCACCACGCCGGAGCTTGCCGCCAAGCCATTGATTCAAGGTGATGGAGCACTGGGCTCTTTGGTTCGGCATTAATTGGCTTCAGAGGAGGCGGGAATGGAGCAGCAGAGAGGCGGCGTGATCCAGTGTCTCGGCCAGGAGAAAAGGGAATCCGAGGAAGAAGATGATGCAGAACAAGAGAACATAAATTAATTAGAATGAATTACTCGCTTTCTAATAATTAGAATTACCAAACTATCCTTGGGCCCAACTCTGGCCCAAGCAATTTTAGCCATTAGATCGGTCATATACTACACACTTAAATGTGTAGTAAGATGTACCGTAAAAAATCACAAAATTTATGAGTTTGCAATGTGGAGAATAGTCATAAGTGAAAAGTGGTAGAGAGGGTCGAGAAAGAGAAACGGGTTGTCCCGCCAACCGTTCTCCTCGGGATGTTTTGAATCATGATTAAACTAAATAAACTGTTAGATGTAAGCAATGTAATTTTATTGTCGAGCTGTTGGTCTGAAGCACCTCCACCATCCATATTTGCTAGCCTCTTCGGTGTTGTGCACGACTGATGCATGTAAAATGCATACATGAACTTTGCACTATATCACACATATTCTAATCATATTTGCATCATATAAGGGTTATATTACTGTTATTTAATGATTTTAGGAAATAAATCAATTGTTTCCTATTTTTATGGAATTAACCCTGCGCAGGCAGAAAACCCTATTTCTTTCCTTTTATGTTTCAGGGACCCAAACGTCGTCAAAAAATTATGGAAAAATACAGGCATCAGTATTTTGGAAGGAAGAAGACGTAGGAGCGAAGCAATCAAGCAAACGGAGCGCGCAAGGCAGAAAGGGGGTGGCCCACGTGGCCAGGTACTGTGGTCGCGTGGGGCCCACTCGTTTGGCCCTCGTGGCTCCGCTGCCATCGATCTTTCGTCCACCGACTCCGTCTTGACCTAAAAACGCCTATAAAAAAGGTCCCCTGGCGTTTCGCGAACGGCGCGCCGCACAAACACAGAAACACCGAAACGGAGATCAGGAGCTGCAGATTGGAGGGGGAAAACTCCGGCGGGGCGCTGCCGGTGTGGTCTCCATCTTCTCCATCGACTTCTCCACCGTCTCCATGATGAAGAGGGAGTAGTCCACCTCTGGACTATGGGTTTGTGGAAGTAACTTATGTATCTCTCCTCTCTTGAGCTTCACTAATTAGTACCGTATGAGCTGCTGAACATGATTACGGTCATATTTGTAATACCTATGTGGTGGATCTTTCTATGAGTTAATATATGTTTGAGATTGCAATGTTTGTTTCAGTTATGAGTATAGATGCATATTATGTACCCCGTTCTTGTCGACTTGTTATGATCAAGCATGTTTATGAGAGCGTGTGTGGGGGAACGTGTGCATTAGTTGGAGTAATGGGGAGTGGTGAGTGCGGTAAGCTGACAACTTAATATCGCGATCCACTTGGGTGTTTACCTTACTTTGTTACCTCACTAGGGATAAACAAAAATACCATGCTGCAAGGGTTGAGGGTGACCAAGCTTCTTCCTGTGACTAGATCCAGCATGTTCTTATTTTCACTTCATGTCATGAAACTTATTGCTATACTCTGAGTCATCTTAATTACTGAGGTGTTATGATTTGGTTCGCATCTTGGTGGAGTATAAGAGAGATTAATAATCAAAAGGTCTCTATGTTAGGACGTGATGCCCATATATCTAAGTAACTTGTTATCAAACTTTGTGTTGCAATCTCATATGTTAACTCTGTGTGTGTTCCATTGTCTGCCACTTTATAAAGAGAGAGTGCATTTGTGAAACCATGAACCCCGGTCCATTTTTAATCATAAGAAACACCTTTCCAACACCATATACCACTTTTCCATTTTCAGACATCATTAAATCCGAAAATACAAAAATACTTTTCATCTTGCATACATCATTAAAAAACCCAAAAATATCATTTACCATTGTATCCACCATCATTGCATATTTATTTCCTGTTTGCATTGCATAACTATCTTGATATCATTCTTACACCTTGTGCTTGACAATCACAGGTGAGATTGAGGACCAAAACATTTAACTTTGTTTTGTAAGTAACCAAAAGAAGGATAAGAAGATATATCTTCACTACTGATTCCCCGAGAGTTCGATATTAAACCCTCGAGTCACCCCTCGTGGGGAAAACACGTCTTTCACTACTACACACTCTGCACTTGGAGTCTCAACCTAACTCATTTACTTTTGACGCAGGTAACTATGCACCGGAGATCAACAAAGTGTTTTCTGGCGTCGTAGATCAACCTCTTTAAGGGCCATCAATGACCCTTTCTCACATCAAAAGTCATGCATTTTTCGCCTGAGAATTTTGAGTGGTTGAACGTTGGAAACAGAGTTCGTATGCAAAAGTTATGCCCGTTTTACTAAACGCAATTTCTTTATCTTGGTTGACCACGTTCTGGCTTATCGCGAGCTCACTCGGCGTGGCCGCGCGATCAAGATCTGACGATGCGCCCGACTTGCCCACGCGGACCGTTTCCGTCCCCGCTCCCTTCATTCCCCAATCAGGCCCGCACCGCGCCGAGAGACCGAGCTCCACCTCCGGCGATTTTCGCGACACTCCCGTCCCCGTTGCTTCGCCATGCGACCGCTGCCGGCGGAGAAGAGGTTGAAGCAGAGGAACGGCCCGTCGGAGGGAGGGGGCAGATTGGTTGGAGGTGGAGGGGAGAAGAGGGGGAGGCGCCGTCGTGCTCGAGGGTTTCTTCACCGGCGACGTCCAATCTAAGGATTTTGTAGTGGTGGTGGAGGTGGAAGCGCTGTCGTTCTGAGGGTTTCTTCACCGGTGACGTCCGATCTACGAGTTCGTCGATTTTCTTCAGGGACAGGCACCAGCGTCGCTCCCGGCCTCGGCCAGGCCGTCCGTGATTGCCGAAGTGGCGCTCCGTGGCACAGGCCCTGTGTGGCTGCCGAGGCGACGAGGCTTCGCTCAGTGGCTGCCCAAGAGACGCTCGACGGCGACCCATCCCGTGGGTCACTGGACTGCTCCTGCTGCTAGTCTGTTTCGGTGCTTCTTCATCTTCAGTCGGTGGACTGGTGCTGCTTGGTACCTCCATTGCTGACCGCTGCTGCTACTAATCACGGCTGCTTGCTGGCTTCTCACTGATGCTACATCTGATTCCATCACCAGGTAGTAGGCAACGCTCTCTATTTCGATTTGTTATGTGCTAGTTGCTATATCTGTGAAATATTGATGTAATATATACGAAATTGTGCTGCCCTTTTTTGATTTCTTTTGTGATTTAGCAAATCCGCTAAATGGTCATAGCTGCGCTATAGCCTTCTGTAGCTTTTGGACAAGCTGCCACTAAATGAGTCATCCCGCTGTTTAATACTTTGGATGTAAGTTGCATGGAGTTGGTAGTTGCCTACTCTCAGGACCGGGTGGGCCACATGAGTACGTGCGTATACACCATCGTCTATAACAGAAGGTTAGCACTAAGTAGATGCAACTTGTTGGAGATGTAAGGAAGTACTACTAGTAGTGCTATCTGTTAATGCAATTTGTGTTCTCGTAATTTAATTTCTTAGATGTAAGTTTGTAGTAGCAGTGCTATCTGCTAGTTCATCCAACTAAAATTAGCAGATGCAACCATGTTTTCTTATTTAGATGGAAATACACATCAGCTTACCTTTTGCTGATATAACCTTGTTTTGCTACTTTGATCTATCTGTTCATGGGAGGCTGCAATTTTTGTGTGGGGATTTTCTAAGGATGTAAACACAGCAAAAAAGGGAGAAACTTTACATGTTGGGTTCTTAAAATTTTCAGGTTCACTTTACCATGTAAATAAACCAAGTTGTCGCTGGGTGTAATTTCTGCATATAAAGAAGGAAGTTTTCTACCAAGTGTAAATTTACATGTAATTGCCCATCGGATTCTGCTTTGCAAAATTGACTTATGCTTCTCCCAGGATTTTACATGCATAGAAAATCTTTTTTTTTACACCCTAATTTGGTCTAGTTTTCTAAAACAGGCAAACAAGGTGGGAAGGAACACAAGGGGTGAAGGAATACAGAGCAAAGGAAGTAACAAAAAAAAAATAACAAATGAGGAGATACTACTGACAGTTTTTGTAAAACGCCAACAAGAGATTCTACTGTCAGTATGTGATTTACATGCCACCAAAGACAAAAAGATGTCAATGCCTTGTCCAGAACAAGTTTTCTTGTTCAGCTTGGATATCTGCCAGTTTTCCCCTCTAATCAGGTGTACCACGTATAACACCCTTAGATATATTTTACAATTAGTGAACATTTTTACATCTTTGCATGTTTTACATGCTGGGTTGCCTTTCTCTTACACCATTTCAGATAACACTTACCAACTAGGTTTAATAAATCAGTGGATGGCATTTTTTTTGGCGTATATGTAGTTTAATAGATGTCATGTTTAAGTAGATGTACTGTAGCGACATGATTGATACATTATACATACTATCTGTCAAGTTTCTTATGACATGATCTAAAACAAGTAAATGACATCTATTTAGTCTTCATGTATTTTGTTTATAGATGTCATGGTTAAGTAGTTGCAGCAATCCCATCACTGTCTGGCCAGCGGTAGGTTGGCCAACAGAAGGACCTTCCGAAGTTCCAAGTTGATCACCTTGAAACCCAGCACTTCTAGCAGTTGTTTGCTCAGGGAAGTATCCAGTCGAACCCACCCGACCTGAAGCATGAACAGCTGATGTTCCATCCCGATGATTCTGTAAATCTGTACCCTTCAATTCTTCAGGATCTTGGTTTAGATCAATGCCACCAAGCCACCATTGAGCACCCTTCATGGTCAAACGAGTAGCTGCAAAAGAACAAAGCCAAAATGTTACTTCTCTATCTTGTTTGTTCTTCATATTTTTCATGTAGAAGCATCTGCTAGTAATATTTCTACTAGATGTACCTTTGTTTTCTTAGATGGAACTTGTTATTTGTCTTTCAGTCATGTTTTGGGAACGTGGCGAGAGAGCCAGAGCGGCAACATGAGCTATGTGGAGTGTGCTATGGTCGAGTCATCTTTTTCGGAACTGGGGAGGTACAACAAACGGCAGATGCAAGTTTACTCGTGGACCTATTATTTTGATAGGTGTCTAGATGAAATTTAATACAGTAATGTAAAATTTTCAGATGCTCACAAATCTTTTGGGGATAGCCGGATATGTGGCTCGATGTAAACTAATAAACTAATGCAAAGTCTTTTTGTGCATGTAGTAGTTCTAGCTTATTGATGATAACCAATACAACAAAATTACTTTTGATCATCTGCAATCTATGTGACCAACTACTGTGAAATTTTCAGTATAAAAGGTTCTGAAGTGCACAGGTGTACACTGATATATATCCTGTGTCCTTTTTGCACACCCCATCTGGTTATGCATTTTTTAGTTCTGTAATTTTCTTAACATAGTTCCTGGGTCCGAAATTACAATCCTGCAAAATTACCTTTCTCTGTTTACTGACCATCTTCCATATATGTGACCAACTACTCATACATATCATGTGTTTTTTGTAACACCCCAGCTGGTTACATCCATGCCTTTTTTATTTCTAAACATGGTGAAAGCATGAACTTACATCGTATGATTCACAGAAGACCAAATTTCTGATCAAAATCTCGTAGTATAGAAAGATATGATCTAGACAAAGTTGTAACATTTTACAACTAAACTGATACAAAATCTCAGGGATCCTCCTTCCAGATGTAACTATTTGCACATACTAAATGCAATCCCTCGTCAATGTCTACGCAAAGTTGTAACTTTACATCTTGCTAACAAGAAAATCCCAGGAATTTTTTCAGATCTGACATGGGTGGGGCAGTGGGTATGTAATTTCCATCATTTTTCCACGGCAGCTCTCCTTTCACAGCGTGGAGGGAGGACGGAAAGGATGCTGCAGTTGATCAAACAACTCTGAATTCCGTGGAGTTGCGAGGGGCCAAAACAAATGGCACGTGAGCCGCGGGGCGTGGAGATGCCAGGCTGCCAAAAGCCCAAAACCAACACGCGCGTGCGCGAGGGAAACTTTCCGTTTCCAGAACAGAAAAGCTGGTCGTTTGTTTCCTTATACGGGCTGTCGGGGGTGAGCTCGCTTAGCCAAATCGTGGTCGACCACGACGTAGCAACGTCCCTAAACTAAAACTGTCCGAAACTGTCTAAAACTGTGTCGCGGCAGAAAAACAGCAGGAATCGTGCCGTGGCAGGACTACGAATCAGACTCGACTCGCGGCAGAAAAACTGAAGAAATCGTGCTGTGGCAGGACTCGGATTGGGACCTCGAGTAGGACTCGATGTGACTTTTTTTTATTTTCTGTTTAGACTCCGAACAAAAACAAGACACAAACTCGAAAACCTAAACCTAAACCTAGACAAACTCGAAGACACAAACGGAAAAAAAAGATACGCAAATAAATCTATAAGAACAACAAACTAGAAGATGCAATCGATACTATCTAGGGCTATGGCGAGATCTAACACCTAATTTTTTTTGTGGCTTTTTTGGATAGGACGAAAAACAGAAACTAATCTAGGGGATGGATTGGTGGATGCTCAGTAAAACAGAAACTAATCTACGAAAAACAGAAACTACATCCACACTCCGTGAGAGAACTTTCTCTTGTTCTCCTACACATAACCCGCAACATATTCCTCAAAATATTCACCATATATACCAACCTATTATGACATTTTCATAGTCATTAGGAGATATATTGTCATGCAACTTTCCATTAAATTACTTAAGTCGATGTTGTTCTTACTTTTTTATATGATTTGCGTGATCATATACACCTGACATGATGGCTTATGAGGATTTGCTCATTGTTCATTTATTCCATGTTACGCTAGATCATCGCACATCCTACTATACTAGCATTCAGTTATACATCTAGTTCTGAAATTACTATTGTGTTGAGTTATGCGTATTAAAAAGTGTGATTTATTCATTAGAACGTTGCCACTATCTGTGAGGATATGACGTTTCAAAATACATTTAAAATGTATATTTTACAATAAGTGCGTCCAAACCTACGAGTCAAAACACCTTGTGCATTTTGGATCTACCCCTAGTCTTCATATATTCGTTTGTAATGTCTAATGTCTGTCATCATTTTGAGGGCCTTGTAAATTATCTAGGGCACAAATGAAATTAATTATGTGGTATGAGTTCCATGCATGCAATTTTTACTGTTTATGGTACAAGGACTTGCCACCACATGATAAAGTTAATAAAAAGCTAGTGGATTTCTCAACAATGTTATATTCAAAGTTTCCGTTAGGGGTTTCCGATTGCGACAGTCCATCAGCGGAGGCAGACATGAGGAATATTGGCACTGAAGTTGAGGCATGCCCTGTGGCGGGTATAGCTAGAGGTATCTTAGCGCAAGCCGCTAGGTGAAGGGTTGGTGAGTGATCGTTCTAGGTTATTTGTTTGCCCTAGTGGTTGCTCCTCGGTGTTTGTGCCACATGCGATGTAATTTGGCCCTTGGCCTCTATTTTTATGAAATGGATATGTCTCCCAGAATGTATTCTCTTGAAGAGGAGTTTAAACAGTGGTGAATCTAGAAATTTACGCTAAGATGGGGCAATTAGATTTTTTCAATACCGCAAATATAACATGTCAATGTACATTTATAAATTCTAACAATGGAAAATTACAAATCTATTTGTCTGTTCTTCAATCAGGTTGATTAAATTTTCACAATTATTGATCACTAATCAGTAATGAAATGACGTCAAATTATCCAATGCAAAATGCTATCGCCAAACACTCAGGTGTAATAGTATTATGTACGCACAAAGAAAATACATAATAAGAACGAAAAATGCACTGAGAAGTGAGAAGCGGCGAGGAGCTGTTGCCGTTCTTCAGACTAAATGCACCTGAAGATGATCGCCGCATACTTTCGTACGCGGCTGTGGTTGCCTGCTGCAGCCGCCGCCACTCTGCCCGAAGCCCGCAAAATCTATACTTCGCGTACCGCGAGCGGAAACTTCCGTTCGCGTACCCCCTCCCGGCCTTCCCGCCCCCCCCCCCCCCGACGACTCGTGGGCCTGGCCCAACTACTTCTTCTGGGTTTGGCAGCCCTTCTTCTCTGTTTTTTTCGTTTTTCTTCTCTATTTTTTTCCTTTTCTTTTTATTTTCGTTTTTCTTTTTTTCTTTCTTATTTGTTTTTCTTTTTATTTTCATTTTTCTTTTCTTTTCTCTTCTTTGTTTTTCTTTTTCTTTTTCCTTTTCTTTTTATTTTATTTGTTTACTTTTTTCTTTCTTTTTCATATTCATTTTTCAAAAATGGTTTAGTTTTGAAATTTGTTCATTTTCGAATATTGTTTATTTTTGAAATTTGTTAATTTTTAAAAATTGTTCATTTTTGAATTTTGTTCATTTACAAAATTTGTTCATTATCGAACATTGTTCATTTTCAAAATGTGTTCTGTTTAGAATTTTGTTCATTTCGGAATTTGTTCATTTTTTAAATTTGTTCTTTTACAAAAAAAATCAAAATTTGAAATTTGTTCATTTTCGATATTTATTAATTTTCGAATTTTGTTCATTTCGGAATTTGTTCATCTCCGAAATTTGTTCTTTTTCAAAAATTGTTCATTTTCGAATTTTGTTCATTTCGAAATTTGTTCATTTCCGAATTTTGGTCATTTTCGAATTTTGTTCATTTACAAAATTTATTCAAATTTTGAAGTTTGTTCATTTTCAAAAAAATTGTTCATTTTAGAAATTTGTTAATTTCAAAATTTGTACAGATTCGAAAATTGTTCATTTTCGAAATTTGTTCATTTTTGGATTTTGTTCAGATTCAAAATTTGTTCATTTTCGAATTTTTTTCATTTACAAAATTTGTTCATTTAGAAATTTTGTTCAAATTTTGAAATTTGATCATATTCGAAATTTTTGTTCATATTCGAAATTTGTTCATTTCGAAATTTGTTCAGATTCAAAAAATTGTTCATTTTTGAAATTGGTTCATTTTCGGATTTTGTTCAGATTCAAAATTTATTCATTTTCAAATTTTGTACATTTACAAAAATTGTTCAAATTTTGAAATTTGTTCAGATTCAAAATTTGTTCATTTTCAAAAAAAATTCAAATTCAAAATTTGTTCAGATTCGAAATTCGTTCATTTTCGAAATTTGTTTCATTTACAAAATTTTGAAATTTGTTCGAATTTTGAAATTTGTTCATATTCGAATTTTGTTCATTTTCAAATTTTGTTCAAATTTTGAATTTTGTTCAGATTTAATAATTGTTCATTTTCGAATTTTGTAAATTTTGAATTTTGTTCAGGTTTAAAAATTATTCATTTTCAAATTTTGAATTTTTCCTACCAGAAAACAACGAAACAGTTCAAATATCTGGATGAACTAGAGAAACAGCGAAAACACTCAGCGACAACAGTTCAAAACAGTGATGGAACCAGGAATAAGAGAAACAGCGAAACAGTTCATACGTGCCAAACGCTACTTGGTCCAGGCCGAATAGCTTCCGCACAACGCTGGGAGGGTACGCGAATCGTACTCCAGCGCTCGCGTACCGCGCTATATAGGACCTCTGCCGAAGCCTCGCCAGCGGCCAGCCGCAAAGTGAATTCGCTGACTCGACTGTTTTTTTTATGGGCCACGACGTGTAATCAATCGGGCCTTGCGATCCAGAGATAAAGGGACCGTGGCATAGGACATCACTTCGCCTTTGCTGCGCTGGGCCTAAATGGCTAAATCCTTTCAGAAAAGGTCGTGCTTAGATACGACCAGAATTCTCTCAAAAAAAAAAAAGATACGACCAGAAATGATGTACAGTACTGTATAAAGGTTTTTTTTTCTTAGGGAAATATACGGTATTCCCTCCGTTCCAAATTATAAAATGTTTTGACCATGTCGTACGGACTAAATATGAGCTGAAATGAGTGAACCAACACATTAAATATGTCTAAATATTTACGAATCATAAAAAAAATCTAAAAAAGATTATACTTTTTAGAAACGGAGGTAGTACATGGTACGTGCCAAATTCTTAGAATCTTAGGCTCCACCCTTCCACTATGCTGGCTCCGCCCTTAAGTTCAAATGGTACACACGGTTCAAAACCTAATTTATCTTAGAAGGAGAGAGTAATAGGAGATATTTCCATACTCTACGACTCATTCGCAGTCTCCACCAAAAGATGAGGGCTTGATCGAAGGACGTAAAAGATTTAAATATTATATCACAAAATATTATAAATGCATATTTGCTGCTCCTCTGGGGTGTAACTTCTCTCTTGACCAGTCCCAAGCAGATGACATCCCTTATGTCTATCGAGAAGAATGCTTTTCTCATCCCTCCCTCTACTGAAGAGCAGGTCAAAAACTTGTCTTCCAAATGGAACACAATAAATCCCTGTGTCCCGACAGATTTCCCGATGAGTTCTACAAAAATTTCTCGGATATCATCAAAGCGGACCTTCTACATTTCTTCTTCTTTATCCATGTTGGACAACTAGATTTGATTTGTCCAGATTTTGTTGAGATCAATTTGTTACCTAAGATTGATGACGTAGAACGGATCAAAAAATGCAGACCAATTTGTCTCCTTAACGTTAGCTTCAACTCGGTAATGGCGATATGACCTATAGACAATAATGAAATTTATTATTAATATATTTCTTCATAATTTATATTATTTCTCTGTCTAATAACTGCTATGGTTTTTGAATAAGAGATTTAGAGCAAAACTCATATGCATGTGTGCAAACTTAAACACAAGTAGTTCCCTAGTCTCGTCTTTAAGATTAGCTCATGTGTTGCATGATGACCCTGTTTTCCCGATCATGAGCATAAAGACTGCGGGCAACAATGGAAGCACATTGTTGGCGGAACAATGAGTGTTGGAGAGACCCGTTGATATCCTACGAGATCTAATTGTCACAACCATTATTAGTAATATCACAGAAGTGTTAACGTATATGCATGTCCTTGAACCATGATAATATTATATTCTTTCTTGTTGGACATTGTACTGTAACAGCCCCAAACTTGTGACCCAAATTTGTGAATAAAATTCCACTTTTGCGTTGCATCCATGCATCATGGCATCATTGTTGAGTGTGCAACTTGAAACTTAAATTGGAGCAAATGGAGATTGAATTCCTAAAATGATTTTAACTCTTCCTAAATGCATTGTGGTTGTTGGTGACAAACCAAACATTGAGTTGAGCTCTTATATTTGTCAAGGAATTTCCAATGGTTAAAAATATAAGTTTTTCCAAAAGAATTTTGGATTCCAAATTAATTAAAAATTTGGAAAAGCAAGAAACGACCATAAACAAGTTTTATTTTGTTTCCACCGCAAATGAATTCCAATTGACCTGAAAGTTTTATGAGAGCTCCTCTACAATAAACAAAGGCCACCTGAAAAATTCCAGAATTTTTGGAATAGTTGAAGGGCCCCAATTAAATACCTTTGCTACTGAAATTTAAAAAACAGAAAAGGAAGAAAATGTTGACAGGCGGCACCCACCTGTCATCCCCGTCCTGTCACCACAGTGGCAGCGGCATGGCGCCAGTCGCGAGCTCGCCGCCGTTGATTGAGCTGGCCCGTACAGATCTAACAGGACCATCGTCTTCGAAGTACCTCCTCACCATCCTCGCAGAAGTAATCGAGCAGTGGAGCCCGGGATCGCCAGCAACGACGCCGTCTTCTTCCTCTCCGGCCGCCGCACGTCGAGCAAGGTTGCCGCCGTATCCGACCTCCTCCATCCACGCCGAGAGTACCCACGTGTCTAGTGTGAGCCATAATTCCTCCTGGACATCTCCATCCCCCTCCTCTCCCCCTAGATCGCCGCAGTCACCGTAGCTCGCCGTCGGCCGCCCTGCGTCGCCGTCGAGCGCGTCACTCCCGGTGACCATTTGGCAACGGCGCCGGCCAAATATGGTTCCTCGCAGTACGGCGCGTCGAACGCACCCAATATCTCCCCCCCCCCCGCGCACTCACACGTCGAGCTGGTGCTCGACGCGGGCGCGCCCGCTCCGGTCGAACGGCACTGCAGTTTCAGTTTCGTCAGTTAAACAGGAGAGCTTTGAAACTAAAGAGATACCAGATCTGTAACACAACACTCGCACCACACCTGCCCAGTGGCTACTGGGCAATAGCCACGCTGCATCGCCGCCCGCGCGGGATCGAATCCCTGCGCGACCTATGCGCCCCTTTTTTGTTGTAATTTTGGGAGACGCTGACAAGCCGGCCCCACAGGTGAGTGAGCGTGATGACCACGGGCCCTTTTGTTTGGGCTTATTTTGGTTTTTTGGCTTTGGTTTTAAGTCATAAAAGCACCTAAATAGGTGCTTTTTTGGCTTTAGCCCAAACAAAAGGGCCCGGCTCCCAGCTGCTCCATCAGCGCCAGCGTAGCCACAGGTCCCACCAGTAAGTGATTGTGATTAGTTCGCCGCACGGTACAAACGTTTCGGCCAATTTCTGTAAAAAAAATGATTAAATTCAACTAAAACTTGTAAAATACATATATCCTGAAATATTCGTCCAAAAATTGAAATAGCTGTTTTTTGAACTTTAGTAAAATGGCAGAAGAGAAAAGCTTTTTGGAAAATCACAACTTTAGAAATAATGATCCAAAAATTATTTGTGACCCATCAAACTGTTCAGCAAGTAAGTTTCTACATGAGTCACCATTTTTTTCAAACATGGCTAATTGTTTTTATTGTTGTTAAAGTGAATTTGGTAAAATGGCAGAAAAGAAATCCATTTCAGAAAAAAATCATAACTTGAGTTTTAAATATCAAAAAAATATGAATGACCTCTCAAATTTTTCAGAATAACATTACCTATCGAGTAGCATCATCTTCATGCATACTGGAATAAAATTGCAGCTCTGCATGTTTTTAGAAGTTAGGAAAACCAATAAGATAAATATGGGGTTATACTTTTCTCTTGTTGATATAATTACTTTGCACCCCATTTAAATTGTTAGATAGTTGATGACCCACATGAAGGAGATATGCCCTAGAGGCAATTAATAAAGAAATTTTATTTGTCATATCTCAAATTGTTCATAATACGTTTTGTATCATGCTATAACTGTATTAAGTGGAAACATTAATACACGTGTGATACGTAAACAACCAGGTCCCTAATAGCCTCTTTACTAGTCCGTTGTGCGATTGATGATCGAGGTTTCCCGATCATGTGACATTTATGTCAGTTGACAATGGAGTCAATCATTAGGAGAATGATGTGATGGACACACTGATAACCCCCAAGAGCAGGGGATCACTGTAGCACCTCTCAATGTGGAAGTAGGGTATCGATCCGCAGGAGCAAGAAGGAAAAGTTATCTATTCCCTATAACAAGTGTCACAAGTTTTAGTTGATTATGCACTAAACAAGTTTAAAGAACAAGATGGTTGATTTAATGGATGGAAGTTTAATGTAACAAAACAAGAATGTAAAAGTGTTCCAATCCTCTTCAATGCAAGAGGACAAGACAAATATTTTCTCTTATAGGAACAATGGACATGGGTTCATAGGTTCACTTAATCCTCTCTCTCTCATCTATGTTGATTATCATGTTATAGATAAAAAGTACACACAATTGTCATGCTTTAATGGTAACTTCTATGACGGCTACATGTACTAAGACACATAGTTGAAAGAAAATAATCATTTGTGTTGCTAGGTCACCCTCGTAAGGCTAGCGTGGTTTGTTGTCACTCCCACATCATACTTCTTCCTTTTGACCCCCAGATAAAGGATGTTGGGTTGTATTGTGTCACTCAATACATATGCCGTTGTCACATCGGCCATCCCGTACCTACATACATCATACTTCTTAATGGATAATATTCTAAACACTAGTGCAATGATTCATATTTCGTGTGCATGACCACATCTCTCTCATCTATCTACACTTGGTGGTGTCAATCACCTCATGACATGGATAAACAAGGCATTATGAATAAATCAAACCATCACATGCATCATAGAATATCTCCAAAGTATGACAAGTCATAAAAGCTCCAACACAACGGTAAATGCATAACAAATATCATCTCATACCACAATATCCACCATAGGAATTACATAGATAGATCCATACTTATGCAAGGCACATCATATGGACTTTAACAATGATCATACATAGAGAGATTGGATCAAGTTACCACCACAAACCCAAAGTCCAGGGGGTGGAATACTCCCTCTTCATCATGGAGACGGTGGAGAAGTCGTTGGAGAAGATGGAGACCACCCGGCAGCGCCCCGCCAGAGTTTCCCCCCTCCAATCTGCAGCTCCAGGTCTTCTGTTTCGTGGTTTTGTGTTTCTGCCACGCTCCCTCCGAAAGCCGTCGGGGGACTATTTTTATAGTCATTTTTAGGTCAAGACAAAGGCACGGGGACGAAGATCGACGGCATCGGAGGCTCGAGGCCCAGGATAGGGGGTCCCACGCGGCCAAGGAATCTGGCCGGGTGGGCCCACCTCTTTTGGCCCTCGGGTTTCCATTTTTTCACTTCCTTCGCTCCTACGCTTTGTTCCTTCCAAAAAATGATCCCCGCAAAATATTAGGTCATTTGGACGTCGTTTGGGTCCCTGAAACATCAAAATATAGAAAATAGGGTTTTCTGCCAGTGCAGGGTTAATTCCAGAAAATAGGGAAACTGTGAAATATTCCCAAAATCAATATAAAATAATGATATAACCCTTATATGATGCAAATATGATTGAAATATAAGTAATACAATGCAAAGTTCATGTATGCATTTTACATGCATCAACATCCCCAAGCTTAACCTATACTCGTCCTCGAGTATTAAGGTGATAAAACTAACATGGACTTTGCTTTTTAATACTATCAATGGATATCAAAGATGATCACTATTGCTACATAGAGTCAAATGATTCATTCTCAAAGGAGTAGCAATATACAAGATAGATTATGAAGTGATATCAAATATTCAATGTAAGGATGTTCAATGATAATTCACAAAGTGTAACATAGAAGAAAGTACTATGGACCAAATGTACGCATAATGAAAAGTAAAAACATCCTATAATAGTCATAGAGTATTCTTGTAAATCTGAATATAAAAGGTGGACACTTTGGAAAGATATATAAATAAGTAGAGGTAAAACATGAATAAGTTTCATCTAGCTTCCAAATGCTTCTACTTAAGTTAATGTTTGCAATGTGGTATCCATTGGTGTGGAGCTCTCATTACCCCTATCATAGCATCTTGAATGGTTAAGTTGAAAGTGAAAGCAAATATGAGTAGTGTGCTTGACAAGTATGGGTTGAATGCCTCATGCCCCGTGAATACGAGTACCTACACCACGGTGTTACTCAACTCGGGCCACAAAGTAAGTTCAAGTTAAAGTCATTGTAAATAATATAATAGCATCATCAAGAGCGTCAACTGGGGTACCTCTTGCCTCAGGACATGGAAACTAGCCCATGTCAAAATGACAAGACAAACAGACAATGAACAATCTCAGCACTCTTTTATTTACTATTTGTATAGCTTTTTATTATGACGTGCATCACTAAATGTTCACTTTGGTGCGCTGTAAATTTCCACCATGAATGATGCATGGCTTAGGTTAGCGGCCCAGGCGTCTCTCTAGCCATTTATACAAACTCCTCAAACTTACTAAGTTTCCTCATTTATTTGGCACCATGATAAGCATCCATAAACAAAAGTAAATGATATCAACTAAATATAATTAAGAGCACGTTGAAAGCTTGCCATGTGATGGCCCTTGAAGAGGTTGATCTACGACGCCAGAAAACACTTTGTTGATCTCCGGTGCGTAGTTACCTGCGTCAAAAGTAAATGGGTTAGGTTGAGACTCCAAGTGCAGAGTGTGTAGTAGTGGAAGACGTGTTTTCCCCACGAGGGTGACTCGAGGGTTTAATATCGAACTCTCGGGGAATCAGTAGTGAAGATATATCTTCTTATCCTTCTTTTGGTTACCTACAAAACAAAGTTAAATGTTTTGGTCCTCAACCTCACCTGTGGTTGTCAAGCACAAGGTGTAAGAATGATATCAAGATAGTTATGCAATGCAAACAGGAAATAAATATGCAATGGTGGTGGATGCAATGGTAAATGATATTTTTGGGTTTTTTAATGATGTATGCAAGATGAAAAGTATTTTTGTATTTTCGGATTTAATGATGGCTGAAAATGGAAAAGTGGTATATGGTGTTGGAAAGGTGTTTCTTATGATTAAAAATGGACCGGGGTTCATGGTTTCACAAATGCACTCTCTCTTTATAAAGTGGCAGACAATGGAACACACACAGAGTTAACATATGAGATTGCAACACAAAGTTTGATAACAAGTTACTTAGATATATGGGCATCACGTCCTAACATAGAGACCTTTTGGTTATTAGTCTCTCTTATACTCCACCAAGATGCGAACCAAATCATAACACCTCAGTAATTAAGATGACTCAGAGTATAGCAATAAGTTTCATGACATGAAGTGAAAATAAGAACATGCTGGATCTAGTCACAGGAAGAAGCTTGGTCACCCTCAACCCTTGCAGCATGGTATTTTTGTTTATCCCTAGTGAGGTAACAAAGTAAGGTAAACACCCAAGTGGATCGCGATATTAAGTTGTCAGCTTACCGCACTCACCACTCCCCGTTACTCCAACTAATGCACACGTTCCCCCACACACGCTCTCATAAACATGCTTGATCATAACAAGTAGACAAGAACGGGGTACATAATATGCATCTATACTCATAACTGAAACAAACATTGCAATCTCAAACATATATTAACTCATAGAAAGATCCACCACATAGGTATTACAAATATGACCGTAATCATGTTCAGCAGCTCATACGGTACTAATTAGTGAAGCTCAAGAGAGGAGAGATACATAAGTTACTTCCACAAACCCATAGTCCAGAGGTGGACTACTCCCTCTTCATCATGGAGACGGTGGAGAAGTCGATGGAGAAGATGGAGACCACACCGGCAGCGCCCCGCCGGAGTTTTCCCCCTCCAATCTGCAGCTCCTGATCTCCGTTTCGGTGTTTCTGTGTTTGTGCGGCGCTCCTTCGCGAAACGCCAGGGGACCTTTTTTATAGGCGTTTTTAGGTCAAGACGGAGTCGGTGGACGAAAGATCGACGGCAGCGGAGCCACGAGGCCAAATGAGTGGGCCCCACGCGGCCACAGTACCTGGCCGCGTGGGCCACCCCCTTTTGCCTTCGGCTCCGTTTGCTTGCTTCCTTCGCTCCTACGTCTTCTCCTTCCAAAATAACGACCTGTATTTTTCCAGAATTTTTGACGACGTTTGGGTCCCTGAAACATAAAAGGAAAGAAATAGGGTTTTCTGCCTGCGCAGGGTTAATTCCATAAAAATAGGAAACAATTGATTTATTTCCTAAAATCATTAAATAACAGTAATATAACCCTTATATGATGCAAATATGATTGGAATATGTGTGATATAGTGCAAAGTTCATGTATGCATTTTACATGCATCAACATCCCCAAGCTTAACCAATACTCGTCCTCGAGTATGAAGGTGATAAAACTAACATGGGCTTTGCAATATAGCACTAACAATGGATATCAAAGATGATTGCTACTGCTACATAGAGTCAAATGATTCATTCTTCAAAGGAGTAGCAATATGCAAAACAGTTTATGAAGTGATATCAAGTATTCAATGCAAGGATGTTCAATGATAGTTCACAAAGTGTAACATAACAGATAGTAGTATGGACATTCTTACTTTTGCATACATGTGGTCCATAGAGTGATGATGAAAATCTGAATATGTTTGGTGGACACTTTGGAAAGATGAATAAGTGAGTAGAGGTAAAGCATGCATAAGTTTCATCTAACCTCCAAACTCTCCTACTTAAGTTAATGATTGCAATGTGGTAATACTTGGTGTCAAGCTCTCATTCCCCTATCATAGCATCTTGAATGATTATAGTTTAATGTGAGAGCAAATATGAGTAGTGTGCTTGACAAAGTAAAGGTTGGATGTCTCATGCCCCTTGAATACAAGTACCTACACCATGAGTTACTCAACTTGGGAAAAGCAAGTTCAAGTTATCTATCATTGTAAGTAATAATAGTATCATCAAGAGCGTCAACTGGGGTACCTCTTGTCCCAGGATATGGAACAAGCCCATATCAAAATGACAAGACAAACAAACAAGATGAACACCTCAACACCCTTTTTATTTACCATTGGAATAGCTTTTTATTGTAAGGTGTGTCATAGATAATTCACCATAGCATGTAAGTAAATTTCCACCATGAATAATGCATGGCTTAGATTAGCGGCCCAGGCGTCTCTCTAACCATTTATACAAACTCATTCAAACTAAATCTTTTCCCCTTATTTCACCATGATAGGCATCCATAGACAAAAGCACATGATATCAACTAAATGGAGCATGTTGAAAGCTTTGCATGTGACAGCACATATGGGCTAACTCCCAACCTGGACATTTATCAAGCCACTAGCATCATAATCTTAATCACAATGGGTCATGTTTTATTTATGCAATGATAGTAAAAATGTGCATCAAGTTCGTGAGAGCTATATAACCAACTTTTCCCATGGCAATCAATAACAAATCATTTTCATTCAGAGGTATAGATAACACAAATATCATGATGAACATACTCGGAATAGCATATAGCTAGTAGGTAGATATGGTGGACTCACTGGAATAACTTTGGTTGAAGGTGTTGGAAACAAGTTTTGACTTGTTGGAATGTTTGGGCTAGCAAAAGGGAGAAAGTTGACCATCTAGATGCATGCATGAGTGTCCATAGAACTAACTAATCCATGTTAAACCAAGTAAAATAACAATCAGCACCAAAACATGAATAAGTGATAGCTCTTCAAAAAGGATTTGCAAACTATTACTCATAAACAAGCTCATGAATCATGCAACTATATGTATCATTAAAAATCAACTCAAACATCCCTTTTCCCAATCTTATAAAAGCATCCAACATATTTCAACCCATATTTCCAGTAGCTCTCCATATATAAATGATAGTGTGGTGGTCTCTCAAAACAAATCAAACCAAAACAAAACAAAAGACGCTCCAAGTTTATGCGATAAAGTGTTTCGATCGAAAAACAGAAGTTGGACGTGCGCAAACCGAGAGTGTGTAGGTCCAGTGGGGTTGTCTTCACATCCCCAAGCTTATGGTCTTCACCATCCTTGGATAACTCTTGGTGCATCTCCTCCAATCCCTGTGAAAAAACTTCAAAACACCGTTTCTCCCATTTCTTTTCTGTGGGGTGCATTAATAGTGATAAACAAATATGTTTCTTGCTGCATATAATCCTTGAACAAAAATTCATATGAGATGTCCAGAAAGTGTATAATGTTGTATGCCTACTCATAAACTCAATTGGATCAAAAAGATTCAACTTAAAAGCTCAAAGCATGCATCAAACAAAATGGGACAGAATCTGTCCAGAAAAACAGCAGCAGCAAAACGTATTTTTCTACCCTACCAAACTTTCTCGAAAAATTCCGAAAAAATTCATGCATACAGAGGATGAAAAGTTGCAACTACAGTTCAAATATGAGCTCATTCGGAGTTACAGAATAAGAATTAAAAATCATACCGTGCACTGATTCGTGCAGGAATAAAATCTCCGAACGCTATAAGCAACTTTTTCAAACCAAAAAGGGTAAAACTTGGCACTTTATTGAAAATTCCAGAACCTAAACTAGACACAAAGTCTCTTGTTACAGCAAGAGGACACAAAGAAAATCACACAAAAAATAACCGGGTTGCCTCCCGCAAAGCGCTTTCTTTATAGCCATATAGCTAGGCTTCTTACTTGTTGTTTATTGTGGACGAAGCTCATGAGGGAGCTTGAACTTTGGTGGTTCCCTCTTCCTTGGGAAGTGTTCCATGCACTTCTTGTGTGGGAACTGAAACTTCACATTCCCTTCCTTTGAATCAATGATGGCACCTGTGGTACGAAGAAAAGGTCTTCCAAGAATAATAGGACTAGAGGTTTTATTCCCCATATCCATGATTAGAAAATCCACAGGCACAAAAGTCATATGTAACTCCACCATAACATCACTTACTTTTCCTAAAGCATGTTTAATAGAGTCATCAGCAAGTGCAAGTTCAATGGAGCATTTTTCAAGATTTTTCAATTCAAGCACTTCATATAGTTCTTTAGATAAAACAGAGACACTAGATCCTAGATCAAGTATAGCATGGTGTGTCTCTTTTCCAATAGTTACTAGTACCTTAGGAATCCACATATCCCCAAGCTTAGGTGGTATCATAGCCTCTTGGTTGTACCTAGCAATCTTTTCTTTCAAGACATGATTAGCAATATAAGAACCAAAGCCAGCTTGATTAGTGTTGATGGAAGGATCACTTGCAAGTTTTTGTAAGATAGATATTAATTCATGCAAGCTACAATTTTCTAAGTCAAGCAAAGGATCCTTGACTTCACTAAGCATTTTTACTTCCTCAACTTTCTTTTCCTTTTTCACCCAAACTTGTTGCTTATTAGGAACTTCTTTTATATGTTTAGATGATGAATATTTAGTTTCCTCAATAGAATTCACTTTCTTAGAAGGGTTGGGTGCCCTATCAGTATGACATTGACTATAGTTTTGCAAAATGCTTTCTTCTACTATAGTCTTACTCATAAAAGCACCTCCAGCAGCAGAATCAAGTATATTTCTAGACATGTAGTTTAACCCATTGTAGAAAGAGTGTAATATGGTCCATTCATTAACTCCATGTGAGGGACAAGTTCTAAGCATAAGTTTTATCCTATCCCAAGCCATAGCAACATGTTCATTTTGCCTAAAAAAAAGAATGTTGTTTCTATTTTGCAAAATTTTGACAGGGGGATAATATTTCTTAATGAAAGCTTCTTTTAGATCATCCCAAGTTTTAATGCTATCAATAGGTAATGAATGCAACCACTCTTTAGCTTTTCCCCTAAGTGAGAAAGGAAATAACTTCAGTTTTAGAATATCACTTTCCACATTTTTAAATTTCTGCATCTCACATATTTCAACAAAATCATGAAGATGCATAGAGGCATCCTCCATAGCACTACCACCAAATTGTTCCCTAGTTATCAAGTTCAACAAACTAGGACTTACTTCATAACTCTCAGCATTTATCTTCGGTGTGGCAATAGCTCTAGCAATAAATTGATCATTTGGAGTGTTTGTGTAGTCACACAATTTAATTCTTTCTCCCATTTTAGCAAGTTTTTTTGTATTTTTTATGCAAAACTGAAAATAAATATGCAAGCGGAATATGATATGCAATGACGCTAACAAAACAAATAAATTGCTTTGTAAGTAAAGATGGATAAGATGGTACTCACGTAGGTGCAACCTCCCCAAGCTTAGGTGTTAGCACAAGTTGGTGAAGTTGACTTCGTTGTGAGATGAATGCGATGATGCACACCCTTGGATAAATCTCTCAGCTATGATTCCCCGGCAACGGCGCCAGAAAACAGTCTTGATGGCCCTTGAAGAGGTTGATCTACGATGCCAGAAAACACTTTGTTGATCTCCGGTGCGTAGTTACCTGCGTCAAAAGTAAATGGGTTAGGTTGAGACTCCAAGTGCAGAGTGTGTAGTAGTGGAAGACGTGTTTTCCCCACGAGGGGTGACTCGAGGGTTTAATATCAAACTCTCGGGGAATCAGTAGTGAAGATATATCTTCTTATCCTTCTTTTGGTTACCTACAAAACAAAGTTAAATGTTTTGGTCCTCGACCTCACCTGTGGTTGTCAAGCACAAGGTGTAAGAATGATATCAAGATAGTTATGCAATGCAAACAGGAAATAAATATGCAATGGTGGTGGATGCAATGGTAAATGATATTTTTGGGTTTTTTAATGATGTATGCAAGATGAAAAGTATTTTTGTATTTTCGGATTTAATGATGGCTGAAAATGGAAAAGTGGTATATGGTGTTGGAAAGGTGTTTCTTATGATTAAAAATTGACCGGGGTTCATGGTTTCACAAATGCACTCTCTCTTTATAAAGTGACAGACAATGGAACACACACAGAGTTAACATATGAGATTGCAACACAAAGTTTGATAACAAGTTACTTAGATATATGGGCATCACATCCTAACATAGAGACCTTTTGATTATTAGTCTCTCTTATACTCCACCAAGATGCGAACCAAATCATAACACCTCAGTAATTAAGATGACTCAGAGTATAGCAATAAGTTTCATGACATGAAGTGAAAATAAGAACATGCTGGATCTAGTCACAGGAAGAAGCTTGGTCACCCTCAACCCTTGCAGCATGGTATTTTTGTTTATCCCTAGTGAGGTAACAAAGTAAGGTAAACACCCAAGTGGATCGCGATATTAAGTTGTCAGCTTACCGCACTCACCACTCCCCGTTACTCCAACTAATGCACACGTTCCCCCACACACGCTCTCATAAACATGCTTGATCATAACAAGTAGACAAGAACGGGGTACATAATATGCATCTATACTCATAACTGAAACAAACATTGCAATCTCAAACATATATTAACTCATAGAAAGATCCACCACATAGGTATTACAAATATGACCATAATCATGTTCAGCAGCTCATACGGTACTAATTAGTGAAGCTCAAGAGAGGAGAGATACATAAGTTACTTCACAAACCCATAGTCCAGAGGTGGACTACTCCCTCTTCATCATGGAGACGGTGGATAAGTCGATGGAGAAGATGGAGACCACACCGGCAGCGCCCCGCCGGAATTTCCCCCCTCCAATCTGCAGCTCTTGATCTCTGTTTCGGTGTTTGTGCGGCGCTCTCGCGAAACGCCAGGGGAACTTTTTTTATAGGCGTTTTTAGGTCAAGATGGAGTCGGTGGACGAAAGATCGATGGCAGCGGAGCCACGTGGGCCAAATGAGTGGGCCCCACGCGGCCACAGTACCTGGCCGCGTGGGCCACCCCCTTTCTGCCTTGCGAGCTCCGTTTGCTTGATTCCTTCGCTCCTACGTCTTCTACCTTCCAAAATAACGACCTCTGTATTTTTCCAGAATTTTATGACGACGTTTGGGTCCCTGAAACATAAAAGGAAAGAAATAGGGTTTTCTGCCTGCGCAGGGTTAATTCCATAAAAATAGGAAACAATTGATTTATTTCCTAAAATCATTAAATAACAGTAATATAACCCTTATATGATGCAAATATGATTGGAATATGTGTGATATAGTGCAAAGTTCATGTATGCATTTTACATGCATTACCATGTGACAGCACATATGAGCTAACTCCCAACCAAGACTCTTGTCAAGCTCACAACTTCATAATTTTAATCACAATGGTTCATGTTTATTAAGTGCAATAAAAGTAAAGTGTGCATCAAGGTCATGAGAGCTTTTTAACCAACTTTTCCCATAACAATCAATAACATAAGCATTTTAATTCAGAAGTATAGATAATACAATATAACATGATAAACATACTCGGAATAGCATAAATCTAATAGGTAGATATGGTGGACTCACTGGAAAAACTTTGGTTGAAGGTGTTGGAAAACAAGTTTTTACTTGTTGGAATTTTGGGCTAGCAAGAGGGAGAAAGTTGACCGTCTAAATGCATGCATAAGTGTCCATAGAACTAACCAATCCATGTTAAACAAAGTAAAGTAGCATTCAGCATCAAAACATGAATAAGAGATAGCTCTTGATAAAACACTTGCAAATTAATACTCATTAAAAAGCACATGAATCATGCAACTATATGTATCTTTTTGAATCAACTCAAACATCCCTTTCCCAATCTTTTTAATAGCATCCAACTTAATTCAACCCAAATTTCCAGTAGCTCTCTCATATATAAATGATAGTGGTGGTCTCAAGACAAACAAAAATCAAACCGAAATAAAAAGCAAATAAAAGATGCTCCAAGTTTATGCGATAAAGTGCGTTGATCAAAAAACAGAAGTTAGACGTGTGCAAACCGAGAGTGTGTTGGTCCAGTGGGGTTGTCTCCACATCCCCAAGCTTATGGTCTTCACCATCCTTGGATAGCTCTTGGTGCATCTCCTCTAATCACTGTGAAAAAACTTCAAAATACCGTTTCTCTCATTTCTTTTCTGTGGGGTGACATTAGTAGTAATAGACAAATGAATTGCTTGCTACATAAAATCCTTAAACAAAATTCATATGAATGTCCAGAAAGTGTATAATATTGTATGCCTACTTATAAACTCAATTGGATCAAAAAGATTCAAGTTAAAAGTTCAAAAATGCATCAAACAAAATAGGACAGAATCTGTCCAGAAAAACAACAACAGAAAAACGCATTTTTATACCCTACTTAAATATGTCAAAAAAATCTTAAAAAATTCACGCTTACAGAGGATGAAAACTTGCAACTACAGTTCAAATTTCAGCTCATTCGGAGTTACAGAATAGAAATGAAAAATCATACTGTGCACAGATTCGTGCTGGAATAAAATCTCCGAATACAAATAGCAACTTTTTCAAACCAAAACGGGTAAAACTTGGCACTTTATTAAAAATTCCAGAAATAAAATTAAAAACTAAGTCTCTTGTTACAGCAAGAGGACACAAAGAAAATCAAAAATAAAAACAACCGGGTTGCCTCCCGTAAAACGATTTCTTTATAGCCATGTAGCTAGGCTTGTTACTTGATATCAAGCTGGTCGGAGTGAGGTGGCTTGGCATCCCCAAGCTTGAATTCTTGTCCTTATTTGATATATGTTGGGTGAGTCTAGGGGTAACATCCCCAAGCTTGAGTGTTTGTCTCTCTTGATCTTTGTTCATCACACTCAGCTCTTCCACTTGAAAATTCTCTTTACACAAAGCTCAACATAAAACTTGATTAGAGGGGTTAGTGTCACCATAAATTAAATCCTCATAGGTACATCAAAGACATATAATGAGTTGATTCTAAACATTAACTACTGTTACTAAGGTTATGTTTTGCTCTTTGATCAAAAGAACCACACAAAACATAGTAATGAGACTAATGCAAAATAAAAACAGAATCTGTCAAAAACTGGACAGCCCGAAAGGAGCGAATTTTTAGAGGCACTTATGTTGCTCAAATCAGAAAACTTTGAACTAATGAAATGTGTAATAACAACTGAATATTGATGTCGTACAATATTAGGTCAAAATTCCTCTTCTGTGATTTTTAACATTTTTCGCAGTGAAGCTTAGGAATCTGTTTTCTAGACAGCAAATCACTATTGTTTGATCCTAGCTCTCAAATAGGACCATCATCTAAAGCATTATCATATAGAATATCTAAACCAAATTCCTCATCACTTTCAAAGCTATTATCAATAGTAATATCATTTTGAATGTGTTGATCGTCATCAGAATCAGAATCAAAATAGCATGGCGAGTAAGGATATGGGCAATCCTCTAACACCTTTTCCTCTTCTCTATATTCTTCTTGTTCCTGCAAGCCATTAGATCTCTCGTTGATAGCAACAAGATTGTTATAATATTCAAGGATATAGGTATTCTTACAAAAGAGTTTCAAGAGTTGTTCAAGTGTTGTAGCAAGTCTTGGTGTGAGGCTACGAGCTTTATCTATATTAAACATAGCTATCTCAAGAATTCCCATTACAATAGTAAATTCCTCGGCTGCCTTCATATCAGTGGTCATAATTTCATTATTATGGTAAGAGGCAATTATAGGCATACTCTCAAGCTTGCATTGAAATTTAAGATGCTTAGGATATTGATCTATGCAGCAAGATACATTATACCTATCACATAATCCATGGCCAATTACATTTAATGCTTCCATTATAAACCTTTTTTTATCAACATTAATTGATTCAACCATAGGGGGTTGCATAAGTACGTGACTCATACATTCCACGATACATAACTAAAAGTAAAGCTAATGAGAAACTCACAACCAAACAAGTTTAAAGGAACCTCCCCAAGCTTAGATGATTGCAAGATATAAAACAAGATAAAATAAATCTAAAGTCTAGTGCATACAAGAATAGAAACTTAAGCGCTACGCTCCCGGCAACGGCGCCAGAAAAGTACTTGATAACCCCCAAGAGCAGGGGATCACTGTAGCACCTCTCAATGTGGAAGTAGGGTATCGATCCGCAGGAGCAAGAAGGAAAAGTTATCTATTCCCTACAACTAAAGTGTCACAAGTTTTAGTTGATTATGCACTAAACAAGTTTAAAGAACAAGATGGTTGATTTAATGGATGGAAGTTTAATGTAACAAAACAAGAATGTAAAAGTGTCCCAATCCTCTTCAATGCAAGAGGACAAGACAAATGTTTTCTCTTATAGGAACACTGGACATGGGTTCACTTAATCCTCTCTCTCCCATCTATGGTTATTATCATGTTATAGATAAAAAGTACACACAATTGTCATGCTTTAATGGTAACTTCTATGACGGCTACATGTCCTAAGACACATAGTTGAAAGAAAATAAGCATTTGTGTTGCTAGGTCATCCTCGTAAGGCTAGCGTGGTTTGTTGTCACTCCCACATCATACTTCTTCCTTTTTACCTCCAGATAAAGGATGTTGGGCTGTATTGTGTCACTCAATACATATGTCGTTGTCACATCGGCCATCCCGTACCTACATACATCATACTTCTTAATGGATAATATTCTAAACACTAGTGCAATGATTCATATTTCGTGTGCATGACCACATCTCTCTCATCTATCTACACTTGGTGGTGTCAATCACCTCATGACATGGATAAACAAGGCATTATGCATAAATCAAACCATCACATGCATCATAGAATATCTCCAAAGTACGACAAGTCATAAAAGCTCCAACACAACGGTAAATGCATAACAAATATCATCTCATACCACAATATCCACCATAGCAATTACATAGATAGATCCATACTTATGCAAGGCACATCATATGGACTTTAACAATGATCATACATAGAGAGATTGGATCAAGTTACCACCACAAACCCAAAGTCCAGGGGGTGGACTACTCCCTCTTCATCATGGAGACGGTGGAGAAGTCATTGGAGAAGATGGAGACCACCCCGGCAGCGCCCCGCCGGAGTTTTCCCCCTCCAATCTGTAGCTCCAGGTCTTCTGTTTCGTGGTTTTGTGTTTCTGCCGCGCTCCCCTCCGAAAGCCGTCGGGGGACTATTTTTATAGTCATTTTTAGGTCAAGACGAAGGCACGAGGATGAAGATCGACGGCATCGGAGGCTCGAGGCCCAGGATAGGGGGTCCCACATGGCCTAGGAATCTGGCCGCGTGGGCCCACCTCTTTTGGCCCTCGGGTTTCCATTTTTTCGCTTCCTTCGCTCCTACGCTTTGTTCCTTCCAAAAAATGATCCCCGCAAAATATTAGGTCATTTGGACGTCGTTTGGGTCCCTGAAACATCAAAATATAGAAAATAGGGTTTTCTGCCAGTGCATGGTTAATTCCAGAAAATAGGGAAACTGTGAAATATTCCCAAAATCAATATAAAATAATGATATAACCCTTATATGATGCAAATATGATTGAAATATAAGTAATACAATGCAAAGTTCATGTATGCATTTTACATGCATCACACACCCAATATTTATAGGACGTAGTCATTACGCTTTCGACCGTGAGATCAACTCTAATTGCTATTTCTGGAAGATACTTTGATTTCATCAAACGTCATCTCTTACATAGGATGACAATAAAGGTGTCCCTCTCGGGTATCGAAAGGAAGTATGTTGAGGCGAGGGATCAAGAGCGGGATTTGCCAATCCGCATAGCAGGATAGATACTCTGGGCCCACCCGGTGAGATTACATTAATGAGCTTGCAAGCATGTGACTATGTCACGAGGATGTAATATCACAGACGAGTAAAGATAGTATTGTCAAGTAACGATATCAAGCTCGGTATCATGATACCGGAGATCGAGTCTCAGACAAACTAAGTATTGCCTGGCAAAAGGCCTGAGACTTGTCGTCTAAGGTTCAAACGACAAAGATATTCGTGGCACACGGGCTATCATAGCCATCCAGGTCTCCCTGATAGTCATTGATCGGAGAAGGGTTCTCGATCATGTCTGGAGTGATCCCGAACTGCTAGGGTGTCACACTTAAGGGTAGGTGACGTTTATATAAGATTGGATATCGAAGAGAAAAATAGAGAAGAGTTCCAGAATGGTTCAGGGACATATCCGATGAAGTTCGGGGGCCGACGAAATGGTTTTCGGAGCCGTAATAAATTAGATAATATGTTTTTAATATTAATTAGTGTAATTAATAGTTAAATACATTTTTATTTATTTATTTTCGGAATTATGAAGACAACCCACCTTAAATGGGCCTTCCCATGGGAGAGAAGGCCCATAGGGGGGAAACGTCCCCCTAGGTGCGAATTGGGAGGGGGCTGCCCTAGGTGGGTCAAATGGGGCCCACCTAGGGCCGGCGCACCCATTTGGGGCGTGGCTGGTGTGGGCATTAGTCCCACCCCGCCTGGCCACCAAGGTTGGCAGCCCTCCTCCTCCTTTATAAAGGGATGCCCCATGCCTTAGAAAATGGCACCATCCTCTCTCTTTCTCTCATCCGTTTAAGTTGTGGCTCCGCAAATGGGGCTACACACGGTTGAGAGAGTTCTCTCCACCATACGCACACCGCCGTGCTGCTGGGTCCAAGTCTTCTGCTTCCGCTGCTTTGCTGGATAGGAGCCCGGAGGTCGTCATCTTCTCCGTACGTGTGTAAGCTCTGCGAGGTGCCACGCTTGGGGCACTTGGAGGAGTTCGTCTTCACCATCTTGAGGTCAGCGCCGCCATCGTCTTCGCCGCCTGTCTTCATCATGCGTCGTCATCGAAACAGATGTTTTGATCGTCGACGCTTACAGTTTACAAGGGTATGTACACCGTTCCCTCCGTTACTTTATATCTACATAGTAATAGATCCTGGCTTTTTCGGTTATCGTTGTTAGGAATTTTTTTGTTTTCTGCCTACGATCCCCTTCACCATAAGTATAGGGGGATCGCAACAGTCTTCGAAGGAAGTTAAACCCAAATTTATTGATTTGACACAAGGGGAGCCAAAGAATATTTATAATTCTTAACAGCTGAGTTGTCAGTTCAGCCACACCTGGAAGTAAACTTGCTCCAAGCTCATGACTAGTCATGCTCGAACGTCAAGACAACCAACCGTTTTTGCTGCATGGACGGTCCATGCACGCCTACCGGACACTTGGCACACTCGGCTCATGGATACATGTAGCCCGGTGATAACCACCGTTTTGACGCTGCTACGAGTTGGAAGAGCACGAACTCCTTGATATTCTAGCTCAAATAATTAAATTTGCAGCTATTAAGGAATCTGCCTAATAATCACGTCTACTGCGCAATCAAGGGAAAAGCAAGAAAACAGATATAAAACAAGCACAAGTAAATAACACTTCGTGATGTAATATAGTTCTCTTTCTTCATCTTTCGGTGGCACCTCCACCGGTGTGGCCGTGTCGAGGTCCACGACAATTGCACGCCTTCTCCTAACCTCCACTATCATCATAGCTCGATGAACAAGGATGAACGGCACGCCGGTCAACAAAACAATAGTTAGTCAACAAAATATAATTTCGAGACTATACCACATCACATGTCCTGCAAAACAGAGTTAGACGCCTCTAACATTTGTTTGCAAATTTTAGCGTGGATGTAGGATCAACGGGACAAACCGGAAATACTACGGCACTCACCAAGCATGATTATTCATGTCGGTAGATTGACATTGCGGGGTGATTGAGCCCCAAATATTACGAAAACATCTCGAAGCCCAATCTAAACGATCACAGGTGCGCGTGATCCCCGTGTGGACCTAGTCCACATGCACTTCAAGTGAAGCTCCATATGCACTTCAAGTGAAGCTGTTTGCTGGTCTGTGGTGCGACATTTTTTTGTCTCTTTGTTTGTTTGGTTTTGGGATTGCTTTCAATCTTGGCGGTCAATATGTATGTAGTTCAAGTTAATTTGTTTCCTAGTATGTGGTGCGACCTTTTTTATTTCTTTGTTCATTTGGATCTACAGTAAGTTTCGGTTTCTCCAAGCCTCTGCGTTGGTGGTAAAGGATTGCGTGCCTAGCATATGATTGGCGAGCCGATGTTCGTTTAACGGTTATTTGACTTTGTTGTTTGTGGCGAGTTGCTACTACTGCGTTCAAAGTTTTGGTTGGCGAGGACATGTGTTGCAATCTTTTTCTACTTGTTCAATGCATGTTTCAAGTCTCGACACTCGTCGAACAGTCAAAGAAAAGGACAGTCAGTATGGTTTTCAGGAGTACTTTACATAAAACTTTTACATTTGGGGCTATGTTAACAAGTCAGGACTTATTTTGGTATTTTTTTTTTCAAAAGACTCAGACGAGTTGCCATCGTTTCGGAAAGTGTTTTTGGCTCCTAAGTTTCATTGCTATGTTTAAAAATTCTAAAATCATATTTGTGACTTTTACAAAATTCTAAGAAAAATCTGGACTTAGCCATTGATGTTTCCCACAAACTTGCGAAATATCAATTTGAAATATTGGGTACACAAAAATAACAAATCTGACAAAACTTAGAGATTTAGAAATATGCATACTTAGATCCACACTTTTGTTACTTTTATGTAGTTCGGAATACAAATTATTTGAAGTTGATATTTTACATGTTAGTGAGATATACTATTGTCTTCACCCGGATTTTTCAGAATATTTTAACATACATAAATATGGTTTTCAATTTTTTTAAATTGACAGGAGCAATGGAGCTTGTCCGGCGGACCTACAGGGTATGCCCGGTATGCCGTGGCATACCCTGCAGCCCAGCCCACGTATGTATTCGTATGTGCATATCAGATAGGCCGGCTGGAGCGATCGATACGGAAAAGCACGAAGGGGTCGAACCACGATTCGAAGCAAGCGGTTTCCACCAGTCAGAGGCAGCGGGACTAGCAGGTATCTTCGTCGTTCTCGCGATCGCAACGATCGGAAATCTCTCTCCGGCGTCTAGCGGATCGGCCACGCCGCCGCCGCCACGACCTGATAGGATTGAAAACAGCCACTACCTCTGCCGCAGCGCCGCTGCCGACCTGCACCGTGAGTCCTTGACGCCCAGCTAGGTCTTCCGCTGGTCCGTGAAAGCCAAGGATCGAGTGTTTTTTTTAATTTGTTTAGCTGTTAGTACAGATCGACGCATTGTACTACTGTATATTTTTTTGAACAAGTACTAGTACTGTACGTATCTGTTTGCCCGTAACTAAATCATCCTAAAATTGCATTATCTGTATTTACAGGCCACGCCTTGCCACCCGCAAACTAGCAAGAGAGAGTCTTTGCCAACGTCGGGATCGTTATATGTACTAGTAGTAAGTTTCTTTTATGCATATTTCAGATTATTAGTTTTAAATATTTGTCTTATAATTATTTATTGCTTTCATACCATTTTACATTGTAAAGTTAGAATCATTATTTGAATTGGTAAATAGATTTTTTTTTAGCGTAAACCTGCGTACAATCAAAGCCAGAGGCAAACAACACAACACACACACAAGGGGGAGAGAACCAGTACCGGGGAAAACGCCCCGTGTCCCCGTCTACAGTCGAGAGAGGCGACTCAGCGGGCGTCTCGAAAGTTCGAGTTCTCGCCGGCGATTCCGCTGCTCCCCTCCGTCTCCGGTCGCCGTCCGGGCACCGGGAGGCGGGGGGGGGGGGGGGGGGGGAGCTCCGGTTATCGTGTGTGCGTGTAGATAGGTGTGTGTGCCTCCTGGCGGCGTCGCAGGTGATGCATGTAAAATGCATACATGAACTTTGCACTTTAATTGCTTATATTCCAATCATATTTGCATCATATAAGGGTTATACCAATGTTTTATAATGATTTTGGGAATACTTCATAGTTTTCCCATTTATTTGGAATTAACCCTGTTTTTCCAGAAAACGTCTTTTTTAGTGTTTCAGACTTTCCGGGAGATTCGGGACTCCAAAAAGGGCAAGCTCAAAGAGCACGGTTTAGAATTTTCGAGACGAACGCAATGGGCTTAAATTGAAAACCAGAAACCCAACAGGCTGCAAATGGGAGGGTCCCACGCGGCCTAAAGTACATGGCCGCGTGGGCCCAGCTCGTTTCCCCCTCGGAGCTCCGTTGCCGTCGATTTTTCGTCCACCGACTCCGTCTTGACCTAAAAACGCCTATAAAAAAGGTCCCCTGGCGTTTCGCGAAAGGAGGCGGCGGAGAAACACGAAACCACGAAACAGAGAGACAGAAGGCTGCCGCCGAAGAAGATCGGAGGGGGGAAACGCCGCCGGAATCGCCTCCGGAGGGCTCCACCCCCCTCCGGCGTGTTCATCATCAACATCTTCATCGCCGTTGCTGCCTCCCATGATGAGGAGGGAGTAGTTCTTCATCGGGGCTGAGGGCTCTACCGGTCGCTATGTGGTTCATCTCTCTTGTAATCTAATTGAATTCATGGATGTTTCTCCTTCATTGTTTGTGCTACTCAAATGGTTTTATTAATGTGATTTCCGGAGTCACCTTTGCCCCATGGTGTGAAGTTGACAGTGTGCGCATTGTGTGTGACTCTTAGGCTAAAGGTTACAGAAATACTTACCATGAGTTATTCTTTGTGTTGGATGTCACTATAAAATTGTGGTGTTTGTTTAGTACTATTTTGGGGCACTCATAGTGACCTTGGGGTTCCCTAGATGTGGAAGACAGACTTTAAGGTGTGCTTTTGTAGCCCTACACGATGGTCTTGGTGTTCTATGATATTGTGGTGTTTGTTCACTCAGACTTTAAGGTGTGCCCTTGTAGCCCTACGCAGTAGATTGGTATTTCTATCCAACGGGAGAATAGTTCAGAGTAGCAAACTGAAGAGGAAATATCTATGTATTCAATTGTTGGGAGTGTCCACTAGTGAAAGAATGATCCCTAGGCCTTATTTCCAAGCATCCTAGAAACACACACTTGAGTTTGTCCTCTTGCTACATAGAGGATTGGGCTTTCTCTTTTTGAGAGCTTTCACTTGTTACTACCTTTGTCTTGTCCTCTTGCAAAGAAGAGGATTGGGACACTTTTACATTCATCAAACCAACCATCTTATTCTCTAAACTTGTTTAGTGCATAATCAACTAAAACTTGTGACACTTTAGCTGTAGGGAATAGATAACTTTTCCTTCTTAATCCTGCGGATCGATACCTTACTTCCACATTGAGAGGTGCTACAGTGATCCCTTGCTCTTGGGGGTTATCAAGTACTTTTCTGGCGCCGTTGCCGGGGAGCGTAGCGCTTAAGTTTCTATTCTTGTGTGCACTAGACTAAGCTTGGTGAGGTTCCTTTTATATCTTGCAATCATCTAAGCTTGGGGAGGTTCCTTTAAACTTGTTTGGTTGTGAGTTTCTCATTAGCTTTTATATATATAAAAAAACCCATAAAAATTAGAAAATGGAAAACAACAAAAAAATTAGAGAGCTTTATGAAATCTATCTTGAGTTAGGACATTATGTGTTTGAAGAGAAAATTCAAAAACATATGGAAAATTATTTGCATGATGGTAGCAATGTTATCACTATAAATTCTTTGAACACCATTATTGCTATTGCTCTGGAAAAGTTTAAGCTTGGGGAAGTGGCTGTTGATGAATGTGATATTTTTAGTCCCCCAAGTTTTGAGGAGAAAATTTGCTTTGATGATACTATGCCTCCTATATATGATGTTTACAATGATGATTATGATGTTTTCAGTCCATCTACTATTGAGGATAAAATTCACTATGATTATTCTATACCTCCAATTTATGATGATTACAATGATGGATGTGCTAGTTTTACTCCCACTATTACTAATGAAATTGATTATGCTTGTGTGGAGAGTAATAGTACTGTTATGCTTATGGATCATGATAATAATGCTTTATGTGATAACTATATTGTTGATTTTATTCATGATGCCGCTGAAAATTATTTTGAGAGAGGAAAGTACGGTTATAGAAATCTTCATGTTACTAAATTTATCCTCTTTATGATGAAGGTTTTGGCCTTTCTCTTGATTTGCTTTTATTTGTTGGGTACTTTAAAACCTACTGGTCCTTATGAGAGAGGGAGACACGGTTTCATATATCTCAATAATATTAAGTCTCCTCTCTTTTTGTTGAAAATTTTGAAGTTGCACTTGCTTTGCCTTCCTATGCTAGTCACTTTGTGCTTTATTGATTTATTTTCTTACAAGATCCCAATGCATAGAAAGTGGGTTAGACTTAAATGTGTTTGATATTTGCTTCTTGATGCTCTTTTATATTCAACTCTTATTCCTATGGGAGCATCATTAAAACTATCAAGCCTAGCTATATGGCTATAAAGAAAGCGCTTTGCGGGAGGCAACCCGGTTATTTTTGTGTGTGATTTTTCTTTGTGTCCTCTTGCTGTAACAAGAGATTTTGTGTCTAGTTAGTTTCTGGAGTTTTTAATAAAGTGCCAAGTTTTACCCATTTTGGTCTTGAAAAGTTGCTTATAGCGTTCGGAGATTTTATTCCTGCACGAATCAGTGCACGGTATGATTTTTAATTCTTATTCCGTAACTCCGAATGAGCTCATATTTGAACTGTAGTTGCAAATTTTCATCCTCTGTATGCATGAATTTTTTCGGAATTTTCGAGACGAACGCAATGGGATTAAATTGAAGACCAGAAGCCCAACAGGCTGCAAATGGGAGGGTCCCACGCGGCCTAAAGTACATGGCCGCGTGGGCCCAGCTCGTTTCCCCCTCGGAGCTCCGTTGCCGTCGATTTTTCATCCACCGACTCCGTCTTGACCTAAAAACGCCTATAAAAAAGGTCCCCTGGCGTTTCGCGAAAGGAGGCGGCGGAGAAACACGAAACCACGAAACAGAGAGACAGAAGGCTGCCGTCGGAGAAGATCGGAGGGGGGAAACGCCGCCGGAATCGCCTCCGGAGGGCTCCACCCCCCTCCGGCGTGTTCATCATCAACATCTTCATCGCCGTTGCTGCCTCCCATGATGAGGAGGGAGTAGTTCTTCGTCGGGGCTGAGGGCTCTACTGATAGCTATGTGGTTCATCTCTCTTGTAATCTAATTGAATTCATGGATGTTTCTCCTTCATTGTTTGTGCTACTCAAATGGTTTTATTAATGTGATTTCCGGAGTCACCTTTGCCCCATGGTGTGAAGTTGACAGTGTGCGCACCGTGTGTGACTCTTAGGCTAAAGGTTACAGAAATACTTATCATGAGTTATTCTTTGTGTTGGATGTCACCATAAAATTGTGGTGTTTGTTTAGTACTATTTTGGGGCACTCATAGTGACCTTGGGGTTCACTAGATGTGGAAGACAGACTTTAAGGTGTGCTTTTGTAGCCCTACACGATGGTCTTGGTGTTCTATGATATTGTGGCGTTTGTTCACTCAGACTTTAAGGTGTGCTCTTGTAACCCTACGCAGTAGATTGGTATTTTTATCCAACGGGAGAATAGTTCAGAGTAGTAAAGTGAAGAGGAAATATCTATGTATTCAATTGTTGGGAGTGTCCACTAGTGAAAGTATGATCCCTAGTCCTTATTTCCAAGCATCCTAGAAACACACACTTGAGCTTGTCCTCTTGCTACATAGAGGATTGGGTTTTCTCTCTTTGAGAGCTTTCACTTGCTACTACCTTTGTCTTGTCCTCTTGCAAAGAAGAGGATTGGGACACTTTTACATTCATCAAACCAACCATCTTGTTCTCTAAACTTGTTTAGTGCATAATCAACTAAAACTTGTGACACTTTAGCTGTAGGGAATAGATAACTTTTCCTTCTTACTCCTGCGGAACGATACCTTACTTCCACATTGAGAGGTGCTACAGTAATCCCTTGCTCTTGGGGGTTATCAGCAGGCGGCGGCGATGGCGTCGGAGTTCGGGTTTCGGTCCTTCCCCTCCGTGCTCCATTCTGGCTTCGCTTGCGTCGCCGGGGAGGTCGTGAAGGTGCTCCGTCGGGCGTGCTTCTCCGGCCGGCCGAGGCGGCGAGGGGAGGAGTTGGTGGAGCTGCGCGTTCCGTTTTTGTTGTTCGTGGTGCAGGTGGTTTCCTCTGGCGTCTCTGCTCCGGCCGGCCTTGGTGGGGGCGACTGGAGGCGGATGGGGGTGTGTGGAGGCTGGCCTGGACGTGGCCGTGTCGGCTGGAAGATGGGAGGTGCTGGAGAGGTTGCGCTGCGGCCGAGTGCGTTCATCGAGTCCAAGCTCCGCTGCGAGGCGGCGGACGGCTCCTGCGGCATGCTACGACATGTGGCGGCGCTCTCTCTCCGGCGGATCGAGGTACGGCGGCGCTGGCGACGTCTAGGCTCTTGGGAGCCGGCTGTGGATCCGATCGTGATTCGTTCAGGGTGCTCAGGGTGCTTTGTGCAAATTCCAGGGTCTCTTTGTAATTTTCTTTACTTTGCTGGACTTGTCTGTAATTTGTGCTGAGCATCCTAATATATGGGTCGGATCTGTCCTAAAAAAAACACAACGCACACACGCAGGCATACACAGCCGGAACAGGACACCCAAAACAAACAACAATGAAGCTGAACCACCGCGAAGCCTGTCGCCGCTCCCCGCCGCCAGCCGCGCCGGCAGAGAAGAAGAAGCCAGGCCGCCATCGAGCCCGGAGGAAGGAGCACCCCCACACATGTAGAGAGCCGCAGGAGTCGCCCGCCGTCAAACGCCAGGACCTGAAACACTGAAAGAACCTCGGCCACGGCGCTCGCCCCCTCCAATCCGGCCGCAGACGTCGAAGAATCGACCACCTCGCACTGGATCTGCCACCAACAGACCAACTCCCCTGCTCTGGAACCGATCCCACGCTGTCGTCGCTCCTGTACAGAACCCCACAAGCTTCTCGATGGCGAAGGAGCAACAACCATCGAAGCGGAGACGAAGCCGGAGGACCAAAAGTCAACGACGCTGATGCCGCAACCGCCTCGCCATCACCGCCAAGACACCAGAGCCCACCGGATCCAGGGATCCAAGAGCACGGAACACCGGAAGCTCGTCGGCTCCGTCCCAAAGGATCTCGCCGAGATGGGGAAGAAGCTCTGGTCACCACCCCCTTATTCCACAGCGCCGCCGCCACCACCACCCTGCCAACGCCGCCGGGGAGCCCTACTCTACTATATACAGGCCATAAGCACAGATCGGAGGTCCCTCCACTCCCCCACCGCCTCAACGGCTGCCGGAGAGGGAGAAGACCGCCGATCCGGCCGCCGGCCGCGCAAGAAAAGTGGGCTCTCTCCCTTTCGCCTGTCGGTCGCCTTTCGGGGAGAGAGGAAAGCTTGTGAGTATGCTGCTTACTTGTGGGGCTTTGTGGTTCAAGTTTGGTAAATAGATTTTATAATATGGCAAATAAATTTTTGGTGCGGCATACCCAATAGAAAAATCCTAGGCCCGCCTTGCCGGTCAAAAATATCCACTCTCATCGTTTGAGCAAAACTGTATGTCGTAACAGCGGACCTGACAGGCTGGACTCGCATGTAAGCTTGACTTGGACAGTTGAGAGCTGCAATGTCCGTTTGACCCACTGGACCTACAACGATCAATGCACCACGGACTCCCCACTGGGCCCACAACGGTCCATGGCTGCTCTTTCCGCCCCTCAACGAGCATGTATGTAAAAAAAACAGTTGAGTAGAGTGTAGCACGCTGCTGCTTCGGATGGCGACGCCCGCTTGTCATGGCCGATCCGGGCGGCGAGCGAGTAGCCAGTCAGGTCCTCATCTTGCCGCCGCGCCATCGAACACGCGGCAGAGCGGTCGGTGGTCGGAGAACCTCGAGTCCTCGACTCGCCCCGTAGGTAAGGCAGCTGCTCGATGCCGTCGCCGTGCCAACGGTCGCACCTCAGTAACTTGATTTTTAGATAGATGGCAGCTACTCGGACATCACATTTTGAGTTGAAATACATTACATAGTTGCGATACGACGGATGGCGAGAAGGATGGAGGAATAAATCGTAAAGTTTAGAGGAGGCGATCTCCGTTCCCCCTTGTGAGCCGGCGTTTCCCGGGGTTCCCCTCTCCTCCGCAGGTCGCTCCGGCGGCGGCGTGAGGGGTGGGGAACTCCGGGCCCCCGTGTACATAGGGTTTGGGAGGATGGTGCTGAGGGAAGCTGTGCTGGAGGTGGCGGCGGCTTCCCGGAGCGGTGGTTCTCCTCAGATCGAGCCCCTTCCCGTCTCTGCTTGCGGTGACGGCGATCTGGAGGAGGTAGTTTCCTGCCGTCCCTTCGGGGTGGTGAGGCTAGGTTTTCCTGGTGTTGTTGCGCTGGCGACGGCGGCTTCAGCACGGTGGACTTTTGTTCCCTGCTTGCGTCTGCTTCTCGTTGGCGGCAGCTCCACCGTCGGTGAGGTTGCTCCGGCTGTCGGCGTTGAGGACGGCGCGGCGGCGCTGAATAAGCTTGCTCCTGGTCTGCTGCTGGTGGTCTGCTTGCAGGCGACAGCCAGATCTGGGAGCTTGGTGGCCGGTCGAGGTGGTTGTGGCGGCGGTGACGGCCTCGACGTGGCTTTTGTGCCTTGGCTCCGCCGTTGCAGTGACGAGTTCTCCGGCGTCACTGTGAAGCTATGGGGCTTGTACAGGAGCTTCTGTGGGATCTCGGAGCTCGCTGCTGTCTTTTGGTGCGCTCTTCTGGTCTCTCCGGCTAGCCTTGGTGGCGTGGGCTGGAGGGACTCCGTCGGCGCGCTCTGCTTCATCTCCGTCCTGCTCCTTCCTTCTCCGGCCGGCCGTGGTGGCAAAGGGGGAAGTTGTGATCAAGGCGGGATCTCGGCGGCGGCTCCGGCAGACCCTTTTCGTGTTCAGTGCAGGGAAAGATGGAAGTTTGGTGGTTGCGGTGTGGAGGTGCCATGGCCGTTCTCGTTCAGCGTTCTTCGGTCCCGCCGCCTGCGGCGGGCGGCTTCTGCGGCCTTCTACATGAGTGGGGTGCCTCCTCCCCGGGGTTGGCGGCGACCTGGGGTCTTCCTCTCCGGCGTTGCGTCGGCGTTGAAGCTCTTCCTCAGGCTTTGCGGTGGTTCAACGTTCGGCCTTGCGGTTCTTCTGGCGTCGCTGTTGTGCTGAGCTCGTGGGTTTGCTCTTCTGCGTATTCCTGTACTTTTATTTCTGTGTTGTAATCTCTGGTGAATACGCAGTGTGGATTCCTTCAAAAAAAAATCGTAAAGTTTAGATCCAAGCCAGAACGTTAAAAAAACATATAAAAATCTAATCGATGGTCCAAAATCCCTCATAAATTTATAGTTTTCCTAAAAGCCAGCTAGCTGTTTCTAAATTGGCACACAGTAATTTTTTTCTTCAGAAATGGAGGCGCACCCTGATCTCTGCATGAAAATGATGCACATGGCTGTTTTATTGCGTAGTTCAAGAGTATCTCAGGTATCTTACAATTCATGGATCATTCAAAGTGAAAACAAAAATCAGCCACAAAGAAATCGGAGCCCTAAGCATTTAATCTTCTATTGTGCAGCCACCCAGCCGGGCACAAAATAACCCAAACGAGTGCCATCAATTGGGCACAACCGGTTTCTTTTAAGTCCTCGTCAATCGAGAAGTAGTAGGAGAGCCTACATGTATATCCAATATACCGCCTTGTTGATGGCCTGCAAATAATGTACAACTTCCTAAATGCAATATCATTTTGACAATTCCAGATCACCCATAAGAATGACGAAACTCCTATTCAAATGGTGCTTATTTGGTTTTCTTTTCAACTCCGTTCAACCAGCTACTAAACAAATTAGTAATACTAGTTGAAGGATATATATATATATATATATATATATATATATATATATATAAGTCTCCAAATTTTCACACAAATGGATATGAAACAAACAAGTGCTCTACAGACCCGCTAGGTTATCTTTGTTAATAATTCTTTACGACTAAGAAACCACATAAAAATCTTATTTTTTTAGTTGTATTTTTTACCTTCCACAAGTATATCCGCAAGTATATTGTGTGCCCATTTATGAAATCTAGGCTAATTTCTCCACTTTTCTGTCCGTCCAATCTCATTTCCGCGCTCTATCAGCGAGTCGTTCTCATTTTCCTGGTCTTGTGTTGGGCCAACTGAATTAGCCTCTTTAAGTCTTTTTTTTAAAGTTCATTTCAGACGAACGGTTGCTGTGTCTGGGGAGAAGAGGGGGAACAGGCTGAGACTGCCATGGCGAGGAGGTCGGCAGGACCCGCAGCCGGGGCGGCCGGCGGCAGGGAGAGCGGCGTCTCACGAGCGTGGAAGGCATGAACGCCGCCAGCGAGACGGGTACTCCTCTGTCATTCTCGCTAAGTTTTACTCAGTTTAGTCGCTCGTCTGTGTCGAGGGTTTGGTTGGGCATGGTCTCGCTGGTTGCGCGGTCGCCACGAGATCCGTGAAGGCAGCGAGATATATTACTGAGGCAACGGGAGCTAGAATTTTTGGGGAGAGTGGCGTTCTCAGCCGGTCTGTTTGTCTCCACATTTCATTTCGTCTTCGTTTAGCTCGAGGTGGGAGGAGAAGAGATGGCAGAAGTTGTGATTCGGCGAGTTCATGGCGGAGAGGTCTGTGGGAAGATCCCTCGCTGGACGCGCCGCTAGAGATTTGTCGCTTGCAGGGACGGAACCATGGGCGCCACCGCGTAGATAGGTCGTCTCTGGTTTCGTTTTCACTGTTTTGCCTCTCTCATTGTTTGCTGACGATAGAGATGTTCTGTTCGGATGTGTTTGTTGCGGCTGGCGCGCTCGTAGCTGGACGGTCCGCTCGGTGGCGGCACCGACGCTCGAGGGCTGCGGATGCGTCACCGTCGGTGGTAAGGTCCTCTGCAGGTAGTGGGCTGCGCCGCTGCGGATTCAGTTGCTCGGTGGAGGCGGAGGAGTGACCGTGGGGTCATCGGTGGTTCCCTGTTTGCAGAGCGCGACTGCGGGGATTTTGCTCTATTTTGTCCTGTCTTTTCCATGATACGTTGTCGATGATGTGTTGTTCGAACAGATCGAATAGATAATGGTTGCACTTGTTCTCTGTATGACCGTGTATCTTGTGCTGATTAATGATTTCGTTTTAGAGCCTCCTATAGTGTTCAACTGATGCGCTAAGTGGAACATATGTAGATATTAGTGGTTGGTATCATAAGTTGCAGTATGCAGTAATAGCTTATCCGACATACCAGGGGAGGGAGTTAGTACTGATTATAGTTGGATGAGTGATGTAAAACTTGATCATGTTGTCAATCATCTGGGTTCCTATTGTACCTCGAGATCACTCCTTTGTTTGCAAAATGAAATTTTCATAAGACATGTATTTCTTTTTTTTTCTGTATGTAGCTGCCTCAACAATATATGTTAACCTGTTATCCTAAGCAGTTGAATGGAGTTGGTTTTCTATACGACCATGTAGAGCAGAACACATAGGCAACACCACAACCACTCCCTATACATATATGTAGCTAGCAACCTGAAAGAAGGTGCAGTGTAGGGTTGTAGAAAGTGATTAAAAGCACTGATGTGCATTCGGCATAATCCGATAGTTTTTCAGAGAGAGGATCCTGATTTGTTTTTGTATCTCTGCTAATGGTGTTGTATGTTAACACACTTATGACCCTGATATTTTTGTCCAATTATTTTGATCTCAGCTAGTTTTTCATTCTTTAGTCTTTCAGTTTGGAAACCAATTATGTTTTTTATTTCTTTTCAGTCCTGGTTCGTTTTTAGTTCCTCTTAGTCTTGTTTTTTGTTCAGTCTTTCAGTTTGCAGTTCATCTCACACTTTGTTCAGTTAAGTTCTATCATTCTATCTCAGTCATCTTCTTAACTATTTATTTTTCATTTTTCACTCTTTAATAATACAGTTTGCAGCTGAGCAGTTCAGTACTGTTATTCTTTCTCAGTCCTCTCAGTCTTGTTCTTCAAAGTATAGTGTTGTTTTTTCTCTGTTGTTCTTCAGTTTTTTTCTTATTCTTATTTGTTTTGGTCAATCATTTTATAAGTTCCTTTTTTTCTTCATTTAATATTAATAAAAAAACATGATTTTGTATTGCTATTTTCTGCCCATTCTTCTAAGCCTCGGTTGGCTATTTTCTGCACACATGGGTCTGATCTTGAACTTCATTGCTTTCTTTGGAGTGTTGCTATAGTGTCTACCTAGTTGTTTGGGATATATCTTCGGCCTTTCTTCCTTCAATTCAAGTGTTCAGATTAAATGTTACTATATTTCCTAGAGTATTCTTCAGTTGTTTGGTTTTCTTTCTTATTATTCTCTTATTTGTCTCTTTCTATTAGCGGAGATGGGGTCAATGTGGTGAACTCTTCCCATGCCATTCTTAAGTAGTATATCGGGTTCCATGCCCGGGAAAAAGGAGGAGGGACCACGTTTTCTTTGGTATAAATTCTCCCCTACATAATATTTGCATCATTTAGCTTGAATTCTCAACTTCTACTTCTTCAGTTCTTTATTTCTGGTATAAATCCTTTTCTTCATAGCAGCATAGGTTGGTGGTCACAAACCTCTCTACACAAGATCATGTCAGCTAGTGGCAAGCCGGGTGAGCGACACCTTGTTCTTGTTCTTCTTTTTCGTCCGTTCTTTCTTCCACCAACAAACAACAACAATTTTCTTGTCCTGCGTACACAAAGGTCACGTAACCGACTTTGGCAGTTATTATGTGAGATTGTGTCAGTTTTTATTTCTCAGAATATTGTGTGTTGTAGCGATGTAAGTTTTGTGGTTTTAGTCTATATTTTTGTTGAGTTTGCTAGTGTCTTGAAGCACGCATACATGTGTTAACACATGCATACTTGTATCTTATCATCTTTCTTTAGAGTTAGCCACCAGTCAAACCACCGTATGGTCATTAGCTCACGAAACAGTAGAATAGATGAACCATGCGCTGTTTACATGCAAATAGAGAAGCTCTCAGTCATATTCCTTAGTTTCATTTTCTTTTTGCGATATTCATTTGACTCTATTTTTTATGTCTTCAATGCATCTTTCATCATTCATTAGCCCTCATTTGATAGGGAGATGTAGCTACCGTCTTTGCCCATGGTCCAAAAGCCAGAGGAATCCAATTGTTCGTGCTAGAGTCCCTAGTTTAATGCAGATTATGAGCATAAAAGTGCAAGTGGTCCGTTTGCTAGGATGCAAGCTTGTATACAAAGTTTGACTATTTCATTGAGGATTAGGATAATATATTTGGAAAGTCTGGGAATTAAATTCGTATTTTTTCACCGGATTTTTTTTCATTTAAAGCATTATGTTGAGTATGTGGGTAGTATTATTGTCATTCGGGGTTTGATGATCTGAACCTCTTTTGGTGCTTTATTATGATATGCTTGTTGGTAGATTGGTCCATCTGACATTGATCTTAATCTTAATGCTTGAGGCAAATGCTACGTAGTAAGTTTCATGTATGGTCGAATGCGCGAGTATTTGCTTCCTTGTCGCAGTTGTCGTCTTCTACAACCTAAGTATTAAGGAAGGGCTTTCACATTCATTATCAATGTGTACTGCAAGTATCATTTCCATAAAATGATGTCAGGATTAAACTCATCAAGCACCATGTCTTCAAATATGTTTGATTTCCAAGATCTTGCTGGATGGTGTTGTTTTGCCGTTTTCATTTATTTCAGGATAGTTTGTATCTTTTAATTCAAAAGGTTCTTGCTGATGTTTGGTTTAAATAGGTACCATAAATATGTCTTCTATTTCCTGAGTGTATGTTGAACATGCAGGTTGTTCTTCAATATACCTGAATGGATCGACCTGTGAAACCATTTCTTACATATTAGTAATATACAGAATTTTTAAAAAATTATCACTTACTTTCAGATTACTTACATTAGACACCTTTTCAAAAGTTTGACTGCGAGATGTTTCTGTTAGAGCATGGCTGCTACTGCCTAGCACATTTTTGTTAGGAATAGTATTAAGCGGCCAAGCATTGTCATAGTTTCCAGGTGATGACGAACTTCGGGCATCTTTCTGCATTATTTATCAGTTCCCGAGTGAAACTGAAATACACAAATGATAATAAAGTATTTTCCATTCAATATTTTTGAAAATTTCTTTCTGATATACTTGCAAATGTGCAATCTTAGTAGAGTAGTTAATATCAAGATCACTGTGTAGGAGCGCCATGTACGAAAAGTTCTGCTGCACACGTTTTTACAAGATGAAAGATTCAGAACCATTTCATCTATTTTTTAGAAGAATAAGGAAACTATCATTGTAGACTAATAGTACCCGCAAAAACAATCTATCTGTAGGATCAGGGGTGACTGCTGCCAGCACTAAGGACCTCCAATAAAGAATGATTGTTTGAGTCTAAATGACAAAATAATTTATCAGTAGTAGCAGCATTTGTCCCAATATAATTTGTTCATACCTGCAATTGTCCACCAGTTTTCAACTTCAATTGATTTCCACCATCTGTAATTGGTTTCTTTCCTTTATAATTCTCTTGCCATATTTTCTGCGAGAACCAAAATATTCTTTATTAGAGATTAAATCGATTAGAGACTCAAATATATGATTCAATATTTATTTTTATGATTTTGAATCCTACGTGTAGATAGTAGTCCACGTGTTGTAGGCTCAAACACTGGGAGAGGTCCTGAATGGAGTCGCAATGAAGTGCAGTTTTCAGTTTCTGTGTTTCTCATGTTTGTGAGAGGGCCAACGTCTCGGTGGGGGTGGCTTGCCTCTTCTGTTGCGAGGCCGAGTCGTTGCCGTGGGGCGATGTCCACCTCCCCCGCGGATGGCACCTCAACCGGCGTCGTGTGCCGGTACCCGCCGTTCCTTCGGCGGGCCAGCGCACTGCCGCGCCTACCTCCCGCCGGATCTGCGGCAGGACCCAGCCTACGCCTACGACAATGAACTTTGGGATCGCTGGTTCGAGCTCGAGCACGACGAGCGCTGCCACTCGTACTTCGCGGCCGAGCCGCCGCGTACCGACGACTCGGAGCCGGAGGAATACGAGGAGGAGGACTTTGAAGGCGTGTTCAACGACACCGACGACGACGCCACCACGCCGCCCGTGGCCGTGGCGGCTCTCCTCGCTCCCCCCAGGTCGAGGTGGAGTACTTCAACGAGGCCGTCCTCTGTGCGGCCATAGAGGCCTCCGAGCTCGAGGAGCTCGGAATGTGGGCAGATCTGGCCGCCGCCCTCCACGCCTCCGCCACCACCTCCAGAGCCATGGTCGCCGTGGCCGGAGCACCAGTTGGTGCAGCACTCGGCGCCGGCTCCGGCATGGCCAGGGGGGCCAACTTGGCCTCCGGCGCCACCCACGGCCAACTGGCCGCACGTCGTCATCAAGATTGAGGACGACAACTAGGTGCACCGCGAAGCCACCAACGGCGGCAGCACCTCCCCAGAGCCTAGTAGTAATAGGGCTCTTTCTCTTTTTATTTTTATTTTTTGTGATATATGTGGTGGCTTTGTGTTTTTTGTTATTTAAATTTTGTTTACTTTTTTTTATTTTGGGACGGGCGTTGGGTTTGTCCCACACCCCAACGGACACACTGCAAAAGTCGGTCTGTCAGACCGCCCCAAACGGACCAAAACGGATACATTGGGTGTCCGATTTGGGGTGGCCCGTTGAAGTTGGCCTTATGCACACCGAGAACCTTATCAGCAACCTAAAAACATTTAATGAGAGATTTCCAAATAAAATATTTAATTATGTTTTGACCAGGCATATGCTTTGACCATAATCATTTTAGAACCCTTTAATAATCCTAAATAATACTGCAATACTATAGTTTTTACTTTTTTCGGATTCGGATGTACTTAGACGCGTTTGAATGTGTAGATTCACTCATTTCAGTCGGCATCTAGTCATTATTGAAATGTCTAAAAATCTTATAATTTGGAACCTATAGAGTAGTACATTGGTGAGTTAGAACAAATAATAGTTGGTTGTGGACATCCAGTAATGCCAATGATAACATCCGTTTTGAATTGAATGACGCAGATTTAGCAGAAAGTTGTACCGTCTAAATTAAGTGATGCAAATTTAGTACAAAGGTACTAAATTATACTAAATCTCCGCTACTTAATTTAACTTAGAACGGATGGAATACATATTAAAGACGAGCAGTGTAAACACGAGGGCCACACCGCTAGTTTTGTATAATCCTCAAGCGAAAATCAATTAATGGTACTACGTAAAATCCTTGACATCCTGGTTCTTCTACGAACAGGAGGAGAGGCACACACCTTGCTTTTGGTTCTGATTAAAAATGACTTTCGCGCGACACGGTAGATATTCATCCATGGGATGTATACCCCCATGGGGGAGTGGTTACTTCTTTCCAGCGTTGCCTTCGAAGCTCAGTCGGTCGGTCTTACTGGCTTTTCCATTTTTCAAAATGGACCATTCAATTGGCCATTGGATACCAGCCTAGTCCCAAACGAATCTGCCTCGCCGGCCAATCTCTTGCTGCTATCTGCTTCACTGCAATTACTACAGGTTTGGCCAGTCTTCTAGCTCTAGCCATATCACCTACTGGGAAAGCCTATTGGGCCCTTGGTGGAAAAGGGCCATTTGGTAGAAGGCAAGGCTGAAACTTTCCCATTTGAGACTTGGAATACTACTATTCTATTGTCTCTCTATCTCCAACGAGCACGAAGACCGGGGAACGAGACTGCAGCACGCAACGGCAGGGTACACACGTGATCACTCTTTGCAACCTTTACCTTCTAGGCCATTTGTAAGGCAGGGCGGCAACTTGAAGAAATGATGAGTGCCAAGACAAATTCAGTGAAACGGTACAGCACCACCGTGCACATGAGCTCTACATGCGACTACCGGTCGGTGGAGTTCTTGCTGAACTGGAGTTGAGCATATGCATGCAGCCGTTCACTGCCGCCGGTCAGGCGGCCACCTGCGCGACGAGGTCCTCTCTCGTGATCGGCAGCAGCAGCAGCAGAAATATGTTGGGCTCCCATACTCGATGACGTGCATCTCAAAGCGCGTTGGAGAGAAAAGATACAGTAGAGAACTAGAGATCCTTCCATACTCTCTTGCGCACTAGTAGCAATGTGATCGTTCCTCTAAATCACACTTCAGTTGCCGTGCAGATTTCCCGAGGTTGATGGAGACCAACAAATCCACGCAAACTTGGTCGCGCATCCGATTTCCATCAGCTTGCCGGTTTCTCCGTTCAGTTTCCGTTATTTTTTGATATGATCCAAATTAATATAAAGATAAAACTAAGTTCAGACGGAGCGGAGCGAGGCCCGTCGCTGAAGGCTTGGGCCGAAGTTTATTTGACTATCGTATATAACAGGTTCGATGTCGCATGGACGGAGTTCCCGCCTCCATCGCCCCGGAGGAGTCGCCGCGCATGTTGTCACATTGGTGTGAGTGGAATACTATTGACCAGGCGCATGTTGTCACTATGGCCGTGGCTTCAACCGATGGAGTTCGTCGCGTTCGAGCATGGTGTCATGGTGATGTTCAGTTCGCAACCCATTCCCGCCGCCACGTTTGAGGTGTCGAATGTCGGGAACTCTCAGTTCCTGGATCAGCCGCAGCTGACGGACTCTGAGAAGCAAATTCACCGACACAAAGTTAGCATCCTACACTCTTCTTTGTAGATCCAACGCATTAGTTGACCTAAATTGAGAACTAAAAATTTCAAATTATTCAAAAAAATTATAGAAAAACCAGAAATCGTAAATGTTTAGTTATGTCTTAGAACATGTTCTGATTAAGCGGAGCCGTGGACACACATAAAGATTCTCACTTGTTATACGATAGACGTTCAAGTTGAACATGTTAATTCTCATGTATAATCCACATTGCTTCAGGATACTTACCAATACCCGAGACGAGATGTTCCGATATGCTGTGAAGCAACTCTTGATCACAATATCTTGTTGTCCTTGTTGTTTAATGTCATTGTATGTTTTACTCGTTCCCGTGTTCCGATATCCCATTATTTACATCATGTCTTGTCTACACAGACAATTATTGATACCTTCGCACAGAGCGGGATCATGATGGATCTCTCTATCATCAGATCGAGGAGCAATTCCAAGTCTTGCATCCTTAGGATTAATACACACTCTACGGATTACCTAACATTGATGTTATGATCATTCTGTTACGGTGTGGCGTTAGACAGAGTTAAAGTAACCTTTGAATATAGTTGTAAGTACTTACAATCTAGGTGTAGCATTTAGATATAAATGTGAACATATATTGATGGAAATAGGAAAAAATAGGACCAGCCGTTTTGGGTGCGTGGGCAGCGTCCCAATAGCGTCGGACATGTGTCCAACACACCCGATAGCAGGCATTCTTACAGGGTGCCGAACACATTATCGGGGACACTATGGATATGCTCTTGTAGGATGGATATAATTTTTTATGCGTTGGTTTTGATCCATTGAACTATATGAATTTTTCTAAATATATATTTGCTTAATTTTATAGAATAGTGCGTGTCCACTCAAATCTCTTGGAAAGCGTCCACAATTTTCTCTTCGATGTGATCAAACAAACTGGTCCTACATGATTTCTTATACTATAATTTGTGTGAGCATGACACTTCAATGCTTTGTTTTTTCCTAATTTGAGATTTCCCTTTTTTTCCTTTTTTGGGAGTATTGTGCGCTTATAGAAAGCAACTGTAACACAATAACTGCATTATTACCGGAATAGCTCGGGTGAATTTTGTGTGTGACTATAGCAAAGGTTACACCTACACGACGTGCCCCTCCCCCTCCCCGCTCTCTCTCTCTTCCCTGTCTCTCTACAGCACTTTCCGTAGTTCTTTCTGGGTTCAGCGGCTCCTCCGTCCCTCCTCTAGCTCCCCAATATCCCAAGGTTCCTCGACCTCGTCGGAGAGAATGCTACCGCGGAGCTGCCGATGGCAGCCAGCCCGAAAAGTTCGTGGACTGATACGGACGCAGCCGGGTTCGGCCGGGTGCGGCTCCACACCGGCGACGGTGACGCCGCCGCCGCCACCATATGGCGACGTCCTCGTCGGAGCGGCAAAGATCCAGCCGAGTCCCACGCTGAGTGCGACGTGCGTTTTGACGCCGATCTTTCAGAAGCCTGGTCCGGCAGGGTGGCGTTCCACTCTAGCTATACCACACCTTGGGTGCAAGATCGGCGTGGACGTGGGGGAGGCCATGCCACAAATCAGTTGCAAGCCTACCTCAGGTCTAGCAAGGCCGACAAACCAAGGCCTGCCTCCGCTGTTCCACTCGTCTACGGGCGACATCTCCTTCGTCGGGGAAGGTGTCCGCTTCAAGGACGGCGACGACCAGGCTCTCCTCCCTGTTCCGGCCCCTCCCAAGCTCAACAAAGTCCGTCTGGGGACGTACCAGCAAGTGCTGAGCAACGGAAATCAAGTACCCTTTCAAAGGTATGATTTTTTACTCCGATAGATTGCTGTTGGTTCAACATCCTTCACGCTAAGCCTTAAAGTTACATAATTTTGGGTTTACTGTTGAACTGTCATATGAATTGTTGCAATGCTACTTGATTTTACTGTTGAATTGTTGCAATGCTTCAGTGGAGGGATACCAAATGGCAACCAAAAACACGTAGATGGTCTATGTTAGGTTTCCTTTCGCACCATGCTTCATAGAGGTGTCTATGTTAGCCTTAAAGTTACCTAATTTTGGGTTAATGTTGAACTGTCATATGAATTGTTGCAATGCTACTTGATTTTAGTGTTTTTACTTCGTTAAACACTTCAGTGGATACCAAATAACAGGCAGAATATCACTTGCTTCATAGAGGTGTATTGTTCTCAGCACTTTTGGTTGGTGCATACAACAAATTAGTTTCTTCTTTCAGTTACCCCATTTTGTTGTGGTGTTTGTGGGGCTGTGGGACTGTTTAATTCCACGCTCCTCACAGTATGCTGCAAATTAACTTTATGTAAATTCTCCTCCTCTATCATTTCTGAGGGCTTTTACTTCTGTATGTGCTTCTATTTCAGCTCCTTTGAACACCCTTTTCATTGCATCAAAAGCTTTATTTTTGTTTTCAGTAAAACAATCCACATAAACCTAATGTAAAATCATCCTTCTAAAAAAAACTACTGCAATCATCTACCACTAGTATAAAGTATCTCTTGCCTGCAGTGTTGGAGGCGATATTGGTCCACACAAATTACTGGTGTACCAATCCTAGTAGCTATTTGTTCTGAAATTTGCAGACGAGGGAACAGATGCCCATATCTGCTTGCCAATCGGGCATCCTTCACATAATTGTTTTCATCACTAGCAAGTTTCTTAAATAATTTGAATTTTAAATGGGAAAATCTCTCATTCCGCAGCCAAGCATTTTCACCTTGTTTTGCAACCAAGCACACCGGACCTATCAATCTTAGGTCAATGACATAGAGTCTGTTTGGTGCCCGTTGCACCTTTGCAACAGTATTCTCACGTTGTCATATATCCACATGAAAACATCTTATCTGATCACTTTGTAACCATTTTATGCCATCTGATTTAAATTCATAATGGTGCTCTTCTGGGATTGTATGAGATAAAAATTGGAAAGTGCTCGGTGCTCTCAATTCATGCTAACTAGCCTTAAAGTTGCGGGATTGTGGGTTCAATGTTGAACTGTGCAATCAATTGTTGTTAGGGTCATTCATTTTAGTTAATTTATTTTCACTTCAGTGGATACCAAATGATAGGTCCATGCTCACCTTACAAATTCCAAGTTTATCAGACTAGCATCCAATTCTGTATTCCCTGCCTTTGGTGCTTGTTTCAGTCCATACCAGGCTTTTCCGAATTTCAGAACTTTGTGTTCCTCTACCTTTGATTTATATCCTGGTGGTTGCTAACATCCATATGGTGCATTTCCCATCCTTCCTGTGCTCCTAGAGCCACTAACGGCCTAACAGTCTCTAGTCTTGCAACAGGGGCAAAAGATCGTCCACCCCCTTTCTCTGGACATAGCCTTTTGCTCCTAGCCTGCTTTGTGTTTCACAATCTTTCCACTAGGATGTTTCTTCAATTTGTAGACGCATTTCAAATCAATTGATCTCTGTCCAGCAGGTAGATCTACCATGATCCATGTATTGTTATCCATGATTGACTTAATTCTTCTTCCATTGTATGTTGCCAGCTGATTGCTTCTGCAAATGAGGTAGGTTCCTCTATTCCAATGAGATATAGTTCAGTATCATAATGGTTTTATGCTGGTAATGTGTCAAGAAGCTCTTAGGAGTTGAGAGAGTGGAATATCTAGTGTTCCTGCAGCTGGTAGGTTTGAAGATTTTTCAGCTGCTTCTCCTCTTTCAGTTTCTTGGCACTTTGGCATTGACGGTTCTAGTTGAACTATAACAGGTTTAGTTTCTGAACCGACAATATAAGGATATGCCACAGTGAAAGTGACTTCAGCCTTTTCAGTTTCATTTCCCAGTGCCATACCCAATACCAATCTTTTCCCTCATCAAACACTACATCTCTCGACCAGAGAAAGGTCGCAATTTGCATGAAGCTCGCTGGTGCTGCATCTAGGAACTTGCACTAGTTTGAGTTCAGAAAAAGGTTTATGTATTAGGTATATGTCATGTCAGATCGTTGTAATGGTCCTTCGTTTTAGTTGATTTGTTTCTGGGAAACACTTCAGTGCATATTTTGGTTCATTGGTTAACGGTGCTAATCTATGTATTGGGTATATGTCATCTCGGATCTTTTATTGTTTTTCATCGCTGGATTTCCCACCATTGGATTGGTCAGAACGCATTTCATTGGACTTTGAAAAAATCTCTTGTTTTTGTTGTGTCCTGATGATGATGATTTTCTGTTTGCTGCAGGACCAATAATACAGTGCATGCTGATGATGCCAAGACAACATTGAACCCTAATACTGCAAGTGCATTACTCTCAATATCAACTCATGCAGCACTAAGAGGGATGAAGAATCCTGCAACAAATTGTTCTGTATTTGGCGTGAGCAAAAGGTATTACTCAACAAATTTGGATTGGAAAGAACCGCTGTCAGCACCTGCGCCTCCTCCTGACAATTTACTAGAAGTCATGAAGCCCTGCATCGAATCTGACACTAAGGTGTTCGAAGTTGTCGTTGATTCAACGGCGGACTTGGTCCGTGCCAGGGATTTGGATAAGCAAGTCCTTAGGAATGCACTGGATCTCAGCTCTCTCAAGGAAATATATTACACGAAAGTCAGGCCTGCCCTTCGAATTAGAGGGATGATTTCTCCGTATTCTCTGAATGATCTGGAATGTGAGCTTGTACATAACAGGTATAGAAGGATAACTGGCCGGTATCCAATATACATGACCTCCCTTGATGTCATGGAAAATCTAGCAGTAACGGATGAGAAGAAATGGACACAGTCATTGGACAGTTTCAGTCATGCGCATGTCATTGTAATTGAGGATTTCACAAGGTCCTTCCTTACTTCATCTGGTTACACTTTCTATGATTACGGCTTAAGAGTGGGACCAGATGGTGGCAAAGAATATGTTCGGGGTGAATGTGATGCTTCTTACAATCATAAGACAAAGTTAGCAAAGATCTCAAATATCTTTTGGAAGGAAGATCAGGTTTTATCCTGTAGAGTCTTCTACGGGATACCATGCACTAGCTCTGTGGAAGCCGAGGGCACTTCAATGTACTTCCTGCTGAAAACCGGAAGGGTGTATAACAAGTTACAAGTTTCTTCTGACTGCCTGTTGGTCATCAGCGTTCTAAAAGGATTACAGAAAGTGCCTCGTTGTGATGAAAATTACGAGCTGCTGATGCTACTGAAATACATGAGGAAGTCATACTCCGAGCTGATACCCCGATGTGAAAATCGTGAAAATATGTTGTTCGTGGACAGTTTCTTAAGAGGGAAGGAACTTTGCGAGTATGAGATTACACATAAGAAAGCGATGCTTGCAAGGTGGGCATCAGCGCTTAAAGGATACCCAATATACATTGTTTCTGGATATAAACATAAGGAGATCACAGCATTAGGTATATATTCTTATTATGCTCTTGTGTTTGTCTCTTGTGTTACAAGATTGTTAGTGCACTGTTTGCTTCATCCTAATATGACCATTAACTATTTTTTCAGCCAACAGAGATCATATGTTGACAGAGTTTCAGAACAATTGCTTCTGCGAGGTGGAGACAGAGAGCCAGAAAATGTCCGCGGTATGGCATATCGTATCATCTCTTGAGGCCCAGCATATAAGATTGGTTGTCGATCACTTTGACTCAAGACCTGAACTGCAAAGCCAGTATGATGATCTGTTTGGCAAGCCCACTGCACTTTATGAAGAAGGACCTCAGTCAACTTGGTCAGTGTTGAGGGTCCCACCTTCGACAAACACAAATTTCCAAAGGACCTCAGTCAACTTGGTCATTATCTTTGACAGCACACTAGCACCACATTACATAAAAGAAGAGCAAGACTATGTTCTACTCGTGTTGTCAACACCAAAAGAAAGATGCTTTATAGATAATCTGAACATCGAAAGTTTCAGCCCAGTGAGCTTCGTGTCAATCCACAGACGTAAGTTCATTCTAAAGTTATGTAGCCTCAAGACAATGTGGGGGTGGAGGAGATTCCTAACTGTATATCATTCTTCTGCAGACACAAATGCCGACATGGTCAGCTCAGCTACCACTGCTGCCAACATGGGCACCCCAGACACAAACTCTGCTGTCAATGGTCCCTAAGTCCAAGAAGCACCAGTGAGTATTAAACATCTGAACAATTTTTTTTTTTTGCACAAAACTTCTTGCATCTCTTATTGCTGCACTGAACTTTACATGTTAACCTGTCAATAATTGCATTAGTTATTCGATAACCAACTGTTTGGGTTGAATCCTAGAGGTTGTGAAGATTGTTCTTGCAAAAGGTCATTCCACCCTGCGTGTGACTTTGACATGACAAATTACACACAGAAGAGCTAGTTTGCCCACTTTCTTTTGCATAAAAGCAGTTACTTCATAAGCCACCTCGTTCAGTATCTGAAATCATCTTTGGGAGGAACATTTTAAAGCTATTAAGAAACACCTCTGAGAGAATCTTGAAATCACATTCCATAAACTAATAGGAATGATTCCTCTATTTTCCAAACTCCATGTCTATATTTGAAAACCTCCACAGCTTCACCACTTTTCAAAACCTGCGCTTGTCCTGGAGCTGGGGTGGTTTTGACCCATTTGATCCAGTCCTCCCGGAACCCATGCTGCTCGAACTTGTAGCAGGCAATCAATCCAAGTTAACAGTGTCTAATGCCGTCTAGAATTCCAGTTTAAGGATAATGTATGCAGCATTGCAAGCGGTTGGTCATTGGTTTGGAGAGAATTTTGATGAGGCCATGCACCAGGGGTCCAATGAGATATGCCTTTAGTCTCCATTGGGGATTTAGTATCTGTTGATTCCATTAAGGTCCAGTTTATGCTCATGAAAGTCTCCAAAGAGGCGACATCAGATTACCTTTGAGCAGGATCAACTTTTCCTTCCAAAACTAATTTGTAAACCCATCTGGCCCAGGGCTACGGTTATTTGAAGATCTTGCTGAAGTATGTGTTGAGTGTCCAGCACAGTTGATCATCGATATCCATCTTCAGCACTTCCCTTAACATGCCTGCTCTTTTTTCCCCATTTTTAATTTGTCAGACCCACAGGTTCTTCAAAATGTTCGCCCATGTTGCCAAACTAGTAAAGCTGGCATAGATATAAGGATGTCATTAGTTTATTACTCCAACCGCCTGTTGTCAGGATCCTTCTTACAGTCTCGGAATCAAATTTCCATATTTCATATAGAAGCAGAGAGACGCATTGTCAGCTGCTATAATGTTTGCTAATGCAACTGTATTTGTGGCCCAAGGACCTTCCCAAGCACACTGATCATGCTTCACAAAAGCTATATCTGCAGCATCCACCCTATTTTCCACAGTAGATTCTAATTTTTCTTTAAGAAGTAACTTACCAAATAGTACTTCAGAAGCTTGCTCCTCAGTGTATTTGGTTATAACTGTAGTGGTTAAGCCGAAACCCGGTTCACAACCCTCTGGGCGGGCCTCCTTCTCCCTCTCATCTAGTCATCTTCATGTGGAGACAAAGATTCTCTCTTCAAGTACAGCTGCAACTTCCTCTGCATCCTTAACACAACCAAATTCCGTTTGGAACGTAATATCATCTCCACGTTTTGTTTCTGCACGATGGGATCAAATTCCTGTGGTGCGTGTCAAGGAGATTCTATGTTTTAATTATTCTGCTCTATTAACTTTGTTACCATCTTTAGAGAGGGATCGTGATTAATTGTGTTTGTATGCAACTATGCATCCCCATGAAGTATTTATTTCTTCTGTGTAAATTGCCAAAAGAGAGGATATGTGTTTTTCAATCATGATAACTATAGTAATGTTCCTTGATATTCGATGAAAATGTTTGGCATGTTTTTCCATCAATAAACAGACTAACAAGCAATCAAAGGAACTTGTTTTTTGAGCAGAGACAGTTCAAGCCATCTGATGGAGTAAATGGATTCTCCTGGTTCGGAGGTGGATGGTGTTGAAGACGTGATTACGTGATAAAGAAACCAGATTAATTTCCTTGGAGAAGCAAGATAATTAGATGCCCACATGTTGAATTGTGCCATCTGCACTGTAATATGGTTTATTTTGCTTCTGGTTTAAGCTAGTCAGAGTTTGCAGTATTTAAAAATATTCAGTTTCAGAGACAAAAGTTTCTTAAATTCTGAACTTTTAATATTGTAATAGTCTTTCTGCTAAATCAGACACTAGTATCAATATTCTAATATTCCATCTATTTGCTTAATTTTCAGTAAGGAAACATCAGTATTTATTCTCATGATCCATCTATTTGCTTAACTAGCAAGGTAGTTCGCGGGCAACATCTTTATGACCTATTAAAGTTTCTTACACAATATAAAAACGAAAAAAAAAACTCCAGATAACCATCTACAGTGCCAGTATATAACTAAATCCTAGGATGGCAAGTTCAAATAAATAATAATGTATTATTTTTTACTTACATATGTCTCGTAGTTTAGTATCATGTATTAGACATAAAAGGTGTTCTTTGTGAATCATATTTATATGGGGCGGGGTGGAATTAGTTAAGATGAAAAAAAAAGTTTCATGTAGATTCATTTGGATGGCTATATATAGTAAAAAAAATACATTTACTTGCCATAATCCGACCTGAAGATGAAGATGGACCCGGAGAGTCATCAAGATGGCCTTAGATGGAAAAATGATAGTCGCAAGAGTTGTTCACCTCGTCGAAACGTACAAGTTTGGTCTATGGGCCATATCCATCCGAGTTTGTATGCGACTTCGGCGGCCACGGCAAGAAGCAGGACAGGAGGGTGCAGCGAATCCGGACAGGAGTCCGGGTTAGGAAAGATCTAGGGTTTTAGAACGGTTTTGATGTAATTTCCTTGTAAAGAAAGTCCTATACTTGTACGGCAAGTCCAACCGCCTCATATATATGTGAGAAGTGACGGCCGATTGAATAACAACAAACGAATCTATCAATCTATCGCATCTTTGCGTGTTCAATTTATCCCTCACCCTTGTACCTATGCTTCTCGTTCTTTCGTAAGCCGGTAATGGCGGATGGCTGCGGATCTACGAGGCTCTAGGGGCGGTCAGGCCGACCTGGAGCAGCCAATCGTCGCCGCGAGCCCCGACGGGTCCCTCCCGGGCAAGTGGGGCGTCTGGTTATCAAAAGCGTCGGCTGGATTGTCTTGCGTATCGCGCTTCCAGCCGGCCTCCTGCGATGCAAGTTGCGGAGCATCTCCCTCGACGCCGCGGGTACACGAGGACGTGTTCGTGTGACGCGTTTCTAACGCAACACACTTTTTGGCGACTCCGCTGGGGACGAAGCAAACGGTTTCCGGCCCGTTCTTGCTACGAGGAGCGCATCAAGAGGCGGCAGTCTACAAAAAACGGTAACATGTATCATCAGTCTAATTACGTAGATGTCGTCATCCCGTACGATAGGTCAATTGAGCATACTTTATCGGCTAGCACTAGTCATCATCCATATGGCTATGAGCAGAAGCCGACACTACTAGAAAAACGAGTATTAGAGTCCGTTGGTAGAGAATGTTTAGCAATTACCACAAAAAAGAGAGGCTCCTATGCTGATTCAGCAGTCCCTCAGATGTTTTTTTTATAACAAGCATCTCCAATAATAGCCAGAGTTTTTTTTATAACAAGCATCTCCAATAATAGCCAGAGTCGGTTGTTATTTTAACCCGGCTGAGATAAAATATTTTCGGAGCCACCCAAATTTTCTCACGCGTCTCCAATAATAGCCAGAGTCGGTTTTTATTTTGAAACGGCTAAGGTATGTATTTTCAGGGCAATCCAAATTTCCCGCGCGTCTCAAAAGATTGCCGCGTCTTTTTTTTAACAGGATTGCCACGTTTTTTTTGTCATTTTCCATTTTCTAAGTGTCAAAAATGACATTTTTTGCTAAGCAAGTACAAAAAAAATCACAAAAAATGGAGAAATCCTCAAAAAAATAAACATTAAGGCATGGAGTCCTTTTATGTGTACTAGTTGCTATTAAAAATAGTAAACTTGAGTTTTGGCAAACTTTTCAAAAAAAATCCTGCACAAAAATATCTATCATCTATAAAAATGTATAAGTTTTAAGCCAAATGACCAAGGTATGGTCATATTATACCCGTGTCATGGTTTGTGATAAAGTGCCCATATTTGGCACATAGTTGTATCTTGTTATGTGAAACAATTGTGCCAAACTAAGTTATTTCAAATTATTATTAGAAATATCATTTTTCGTTTTCTAAGTGTAAAAATGATATTGTTTGTTAATCAAGTACACAAAATATGATGTAAAATTACACCAATACAAGTTTTACTCAAAGTAGTCCATATTTGATGGATAATACCAAATTATCAGGAATTTTCTCACTTTCTACCTAATTTCTCGTATTTAAATGACTTTATGGCTATTTTTGAAAATAATTCAAATCTGAACTACAAGTGTGTGATAGTCTACTCTGATTTTTTCAAAAAATCATTTTAAGATACACAAGTAGTGATTAAATCACAGAACAATCGATAGATTTTACAAATTTGACCCGTTTTAATGAATAGCCATGCTTGCCATTTTGATCATTTTTAAAAAAAATCAAAGAAAGTCAAAAAAATACTCAAAAAATAATCCTTTGACATGTAGTCCTTTTATGTGTACTAATCGTTAGGATAAATGGTAAACTTGATTTTTGGCAAACTTTTCAAAAAAATCCTTCACAAAAATGTCTATCATCTATAAAAATGTTTAAGTTTTAAGCCAAATGACCAAGGTATGGTCATACCGTCATAGTATACCCGTGTCATGGTTTGTGATAAAGTGCCCATATTTGGCACATAGCTGTATCTTGTTATGTGTAACAATTGTGCCAAACTGAGTTATTTCAAATTATTTATAGAAATATCATTTTCCATTTTTAATTGTCAAAAATGACACTATTTGTTAAGCAAGTACACAAAATATGGTGAAAAATGACACCAATACAATTCTGACACAAAGTAGTCTATATATGATGGATAATCCCAAATTATAAGGATTTTCTCACTTTCTACTTAATTTCGCGTATTTAAATGACTTTATGGCAATTTTTCAAAAATAATTCAAATTTGAACTACAAGTGTGTGATACTTTACTCTGTTTTTTTTTTTCAAAAAAATCATTTTAAGATACACAAGTAGTGATTAAATCACAGAATCGCCGATAGTTTTGAAAAAATCTACTCCTTTTAATGAATGGCCATGCTTGTCATTTTGACCATTTTTCAAAAAATTCAAATAAAGTGAAAAATACTCAAAAAAGAAATCCTTTGGCATGTGTCCTTTTATGTGTACTAGTTGCTAGGATAAATGATAAACTTGAGTTTTGACAAACTTCTCAAAAAAAAATCTTCACAAAAAGGTGTATCATATATAAACATGTATAACTTTTCAAGTCAAATGACTAAGTAATGACCATGCCCATGGCATAGTGTTTTATTAAGTGTCCATATTTAGCATATAGGTGTATATTGGTATGGTAAACAATAATGTCAAACTGAGTTTTCAAATTAAATTTAAAAAAAAAATACCATTTTCCATTTTAAGGGTCAAAAAACATACCCACACGTTCCGGAAATATTTGCTCGTTCCGAAAAAATCCGGCGGCTAAATCCTCTTTGCCGCCTTATCCTTTCCACTGTCTTCTTATCTCCTCGCTCTTTCTACGCATTATGTCCCAATTGGATCTGGAGGCGACCGGCGGTGCCTGTCCAGCGGTGTGGATGCCATGCTCACCCCCTTCTTCCATTTCCACTACGCCTGTCTCCTCACCCATTCCATCTCTCAGCTCTCACCTCCCTCTCTCTCTCTCTCTCTCTCATATCTACAGCTAGCTCTGCCAGCAACCAGGAGGACGCCGACAACCATGACCTCACCGGCAGCAGTGCATCTTCTCCAAGTTAGCTGACCCCTTCTACACACCTGGTACGTACCCTAGCCCTCGAGATCCGATTCAGTGATTTCTCCTTCCTGTACGTACCCTAGATCTGATTCGGTGAGATCCCGTTGTAGCTCGTCCACGACATCAAGCGAAGCGCGGTGCTCCGTCGAACCTCGCCTGTCCACCCGTACGCGCGCGGATCTGAGCCGACCACTACATGCAGCCAGGACAAGATGCCGGCCACCGCCAACTTCCTGCCGCCGGTGGACGCCAGATCCGCGCCACCGCCAACTTCCTGCCGCCGGTGGACGCCAGATCCGTGATGTCTACGCACGCTTCTATTCTTGTAGACAGTGTTGGGCCTCCAAGTGCAGAGCTTTGTAGAACAGCAGCAAGTTTCCCTTAAGTGAATAACCCAAGATATATCGAACTCAGGGAGGTAGAGGTCAAAGATATCCCTCTCAAGCAACCCTGCAATTAAGATACAAGAAGTTTCTTGTGTCCCCAACACACCTAATACACTTGTCAGATATATAGGTGCACTAGTTCGGCGAAGAGATAGTGAAATACAAGTGATATGGATGATTACAAGTGGTAATTGCAATCTGTAGTAAAAATGGCAGCGAGCAAACATGCAGCAAAACTGAGAGTAAACGGTGTTTCAATGCTTGGAAACATGGACTAAGGATCATACTTTTACTAGTGGACACTCTCAACAATAATAACATAATTGAACACATAAATACTTCCTTCACTATGCTACTCTGAACTATTCTCCTGTTGGATAGAAATACCAATCTACTGTGTAGGGCTATAAAAGCACACCTTAAAGTCTGAGTAAACAAACACCACAATTTCATAGAACACCAAGACCATCGCGTAGGACTATAAAAGCACACCTTAAAGTCTGTATTCCACATCTAGGACACCCCACGCTGTCACTATGAGCATCCTAAAATAGTACACAAACACCACAATTTTATAGTTTCATCCAACACAAGAACAACTCATGGTAAATATCCCTCTAATCTTATTAATAGAGCCACACACATCACCCACACTGTCACCTTGGTATTATGTTGTCACATGACATCCGAAGATTATAATGATAAAACCACTTGAGTGTAGCATAACTATAACAATGAAGGGGAAACATCTATATAGTAATTCAACTAGATTACAATGCTCATGATCACATAAAGATCACACCATGTGAGAGAGAGATAAACCGCATAGCTAACAGTAGAGCCCACAACCTCAATGAAGAACTACTCCCTCCTCATCATGGGAGGTAGCAACGACGATGAAGATGGCTCCGAGGGCACTTCCCCGTCCCGGCAGGGTGCCAGAACAGAGCTTCTGTCCCCCGAATTAGGGTTTCGGATGGCGGCGGAGATGGGAGTCATATCTGGGAGAATCGTCGAACGTTTTAGGGTTTTCGGGGCGAAGGCAATATATAGGCGAAAGGGCGGCGTCGGGAGGCACCCGAGTCAACCACACCACCCCTCGGCGCCACCCCCTTCTTGGCCGCGCCCAGGCATGGTGTGGAGGCTGTGGGCCTCCCCCGGACTTGTCCTTCTGGCCCATGGAGTCTTATGGTAAAATAGTGATGTACGTTGATTTTTTCGTCCTATTCCGAGAATATTTCCCGACTAGCTTTTCTGAAACGGAAAACAGCTGAAAACAGGAACTGGCACTGTGGCATCTTGTTAATAGGTTAGTCCCAGAAAATGCAAAAAAATGCTATGAAGTGTAATCAAAACATGTAGCAATTGATATAATAACAGCATGGAACATCAAAAATTATAGATACGTTTGAGCCGTATCAATCCGCTCCAACACCTGGGCTCCGGAAGCAAGCCTGTGAGACCTCTAATCCCTCCTCTTGTTCACATTCTTGCAGCACGATTCTGGCCGGTGAGACATTCTTGCAGCACGATTCTAATCCCTCCAGATCCGCTCCAACTTGACCACTTGTTCACAGTGAGATGAACTACCGAGGGTTATTTAACTTTGTATCCATACCATAGCCAGGAGCTAATCATGATTATGACATGTGATTTAATCTCCTCGAGATCTTAATTGATTTCGATGTTCATTGCCACTAGGATCGAAGCAAAGATTCTTAGTATGTGTGGTGTGTTCATAGAACATTTTTTTGTTGTCTTATAAGAATTTATGTGGATCGATCGTTCATGAATTTTTTGTCTTGGAAGAATTTTGTTGTTAATGAAGTGGATTCCTTATAATGGAAAATTTTGTATTGTAAAAAATATTGTATAATATGTGCAAGTAAATATTGTCTCGTGTATATCTGTATTTGGTTCTGTATTTGAGGTTTGCCCTGCCGTGCGGCAGTGCTTTTTTTACTTCTTTAATTAGTATTGTAGCCGGTTAAATTTATGAGCCGACACAGGTACTGTAGTTGGTTGTTTTCAAAACCAGCCTGAGGGTAACACTTTTTGAGTCGGACTGAAGGCTCGGCTCAAAAAATAATATTATTAGCAACTGTTGCTTCCAGCCGGATGAAGAAACCGGCTGAGCGCCATGTTACTTATGCGGCTGTAATATTCAGATTTGTAGTAGTGATATAGAAGTATGCTTTATAGAAGAAGCTACAAATTATTGTCTTGATAAATTACAGGAGTGTTTGAGTTCTCATGCATCGGCTGCCCCATATCATAGGCCAGTGAATAACATGGGTTACTCAACACATCAATATGGGACCCCTCACGGGCAAGAGGATGTCTCACGGTTTTGTCCATCGGTTGCCGGCCCGCAATATGCGGGGTCGTTCCCAAACAAGCCGATGGATGGGGGAATCAGCTATGCTGGTACCAGCGAATTGGCCGGTTATTCTCAGCCGACATATACTGCGCCTCATGTAATTACTTATTCGGCATCTTATGTTGCTTACGATATTCGCGATTTGGCTCACCTTCATGGATATGGCCGAACTAGTGATGATTCTTCAGAAATACATGTGCCGGCTTATAACAATGTGGCGTACAATACTTCCTCTGCACAGTTGCAAAATTTTGGCAACCTGTAACATCCTGAAATTTGGTCTTTCAAAAATTTTCTTTAAAAATCTATTATTGGATTTTTGGGAATTAATATTCCTTTTGATTTCACTGCTATTTTAAACTCTCAAACTTTTACCAAATCTTGTCCAAGCTTGGGATCTTGTGTTTTGGATTCCCTCCCACTTGGTAAACATGTTGCTGGCTCCTTTCACCCAAAAATGTTATTTCTATATTTTCCCTTATTTTAATTACCAAAATTCCTTTATTGTGACTTTACAAAGGAAGTATCCTAAATATCTTTCCTAAAATTCTGCAAAAATTAGGGGATGACCCCTGGGCAAAATATAGCCCAAATATGCAAAAACATTTGATACCTTGTTTACAAAATTTTGGAGTAACTCCCCACTTTAGTTTCTGCCTATTTTCATCTTTATTTTCCAAATACAAAGCGGATGTTTTCTCCTTGGTGATCCAAGACCCTAAACACAACCCCTAGGAGTGCACACACCTCAGGGAATTATTTGAACCATTTTACATTTCATTTGCTTCACCAAAACCACTTTTCCCCTTTTGACCAGAAGTGTTTTTCCAAAATTTCCTATAGACAAACTTTAGAATTTGGGGAAACACTAGTCAGCAAAGTTGGAGCATTTCCAATTTGGCGCACAGAGAAAAAAACCCCATCCCATTTGGATCACGGGGCTGGGAGATCCAGCCCGATGCCGATGTCGGCATGCCCCTAGCGTGCTCACCACTGGCATCACCACGCCAGTGCGCCGCCAGGTGTTCGACGCCGACGCCACGGCCCCCCAGCCGCTCCCCCGACCCTCCCCGGCCACCTCCACCTCCCCCAGGCCACTCCACCTCCTCCCCGACGCCGGCAACGCCCCCGCCGCAACCTTCCAAGCACGCGGCGACGCGCCGCACGCCATTGTCGCCGCCAGCTGTCGACGCCACCGTGCCGCACCCCCCTGCCTTCCCGTGCCCCCCTTGCTCCACAGCACCTCCTCAACCTCAGTCCAGCACGCGTCGCTCCCCTCCTCCCCACAAGCAGTGGAGCAGCTAGAGGACGCGCCGCCCGGAGCAGTGGCGCCACTGCCGTGCCACAGCAACACCCCCGAGCCCTCCCGCACCATCTCCCTCGCCTCCTCTGCCCCCAGTCGCCGGGAAACACTCGCCGGAGAACTCGCCGGCGTTGAACAGTACGTTTTTTCTTTTTCCAGTGAAATAACGATTCGAGCACAGTACCCTGTGGGACCCACTGTCAGATTTTAAACTTAAAGGTTTTCCATTTTCTGTTTAATTAATAGGCAGAACTTTAAAAGCCCATATCTCTCTCAAAAATCATCAAAAAAATATGAATCTTTTTTGATGGCTTTGTTTTGAAAATGTCTGTCTGATGGCATCAAAAGAATTTCATTTGGAGTTTGTTTGCTTGATCGTTTATTCGATACCGTAGAAAGGGTCTTTAATGCATGTTTATTCTCTAAATAGATTCAAACTTCCCCAACGAAGTTGAAGTCGAACCCGAACCCTACCACTCTGCTGAAGGCAAGCCATTAACCTAATCTCAAGCTTGGTCGAACTTTAGATAATTGCTTGCTTGTTTAAATTGAATGTTGTTGCATATCATATGCCATGTTGCATTTTAATATTGCCGCACTTATATATATATATCTGTGGATCATCGCAACACCCTTTTATTTTGTCAAACGAGAAGGCGCTTGCCAGCGGAATCGCTGCCACAGTCATCCGGTTGACGTTTCTTTTATGTTGTCAAACGAGAAGGCGCTTGCCAGCGGAATCGCTGCCACAGTCATCCGGTTGACGTTTCTTTTATTTTGTCAAACGAGAAGGCGCTTGCCAGCGGAATCGCTGCCACAGTCATCCGGTTGACGTTTCATTTATTTTGTCGAACGAGAAGGCGCTTGCCAGCGGAATCGCTGCCACAGTCATCCGGTTGACGTTTCTTTTATTTTTGTCGAACGAGAAGGCGCTGGTCGGCGGGTTCGCCGCCGTAGTCTTCCGGTTGATGTTTTATTTTGCTATGCTTGGACTTTGGTACATGCAGGTGGATATGCTTATTTACTGCTGATATTATCATGTGGTTACCTTGTGTTACTTTGTTAATGTTGATGTCTGTAATCAAACAAAATGACTAAGAAGATAATCACCTCCCTCGACTAGATTGAGTCACATAGTGCCACTCACCAAACACAACCAGCACAACCATGCGTCGTCTGTGTGGGCGGACCATGGCCGGGTATTTTATCAACCTCTTTTGATGCCACCTTTTTGGCAAGTCTAGTCGGTTACCATAGTTGGTCGGGGCTAGTCTTGCGAAGGTTCCGGAGCTAGGCGTCGCTCATGGGTTGGGGACGTGCCGGATTCACTTCTGCATAAGGCATAGAGTTATGTCGGTGGCTATACAGGGAGTGTCTTGGTAGAGTAAACGACTGTGGAAGTATGGGTTTGTACTGTCCGCCATGGTTGGTTCTAGTACTTCGGTACCGGCGGTACAAGCTTAGACTTCAGCGTGTGGATAAAAGTTGCAACCTCTCGAGAGTGTAAATTTGGATATCTAGCCTTGACCCTGGGTTATGGGACATTGTTTGGGTCAAGTCACGCTATGAGTCAGTCCTGTCGAATATGGAGAAATAATGAATGTGAAACCCAACCCTAAAGCCAGAGTTGGCTAGAGGCATGAAAGCCTAGATGTTGTTGGATGAGAAACGTGATCTCATTCCAGCAACCACGAAACTTCCCTACAAAGGTAAGTAGGTAAGTTATGTACAACCGTTTAGCTTGGACTCGCACTTCTAAACCCAAACTGATGCCATGCTACCTTCTGAACTTATGCCATGCCATATAGGTAGACCTTGTTTGATTTTGGGCTAATGTCTTGCGAGTACATTCCATGTACTCACCTGGCTTTTCATGTGGCCAGAACCCGCTACTCCCGTCGCTGAGTACCCGCTGTACGAGAACTAGGAACCCGTATTCCAGGCAGAACCCTGTGAAGTAAAGCCCGCTGTTGCCACGCTACCGTCTACGTTTCCGCTGTCATCTCGATGTATCCGCTGCCCCTCTCTGATCGAGGCTCTTCCTTTAGAAGAATAATGTACATACCGTTGTGTGCGCCTGTTGCACGACCGTTGAAGCCTCACCGTTGTTGTAATGCTGTACCCTTCGGAACCATAATAATATTTGGTTATGTCTCTGTGTATCAAGTTATCATATATCCAGTGTTTCTGGGACTGGTATATGGGGTAATCCGATCCTCTGGATCGGGGTGCCACACAACCCATGGCCGAAAGAAGCCAAGAGTGCTGGGGGGGGGGGAACCCCGACCAGGAGATGAGAACCCCAAACAGGAAGAAGCCAGAAGAGTCAGGGGGCAATCTCGCCTTACATAGGCTAACACTGATGACTTTGCTACGCCAACCTTTGAAGAATTGTCTGACGAACAGTGTGAGGGTTATGAAGTTGTCAGGAGGAAGCGCAAAGAGGAGTTCGAAGCTCTCACGAAGAAGCGTGACGAGGAAGACTTGTAGATGTTTTACACAACTCTTAAGAAAAGTATTCAGCGTCTATTCCTCCATGCAACAATCATGTTGAGCACTCTGTGCTATCGATACAAGAAGACGAAGCTCTGCGGATCAACCAACAAGACAAGGTTGACCCGGACATTATGATCGAGCCGACAAAAGAAGTCGGGTCATGCAATACACGCACCGGGTCCAACCAGCAGAGGAAGACTGACCCGGCTATCACGGCCAATTGTGCAGAAGCCGAACTTAGCAGTTCAGGCAATGGTGAGTCGGACATAGCCGGGTCTATCAAGACGGCAAATGAGAGCTTCATCAAGGAGGAGCGTGGCGAGCGACGCGTGCCAACCATGCTCGACTTTTCTGGATGCGAGAGAGTTTACGTACTACCCGGCGAGTTCCGTGACAAAGATGATGAGCATCAAGAACAGGAAGACACAACTGAGAAAGGTTCGGTCAATGATCTGCATACATTTCACACGATTTCCATATCTGGAAAATGCCTACAAATCAATATATGCCCTAGGCCAGAGACATACCGTGGCTTCCGGCAAGAAGAAGTGGTTCCAGTGCCGGCAATGTAGGTCGACGGCGGATCTGCTTGGGTTCCAAAAAAGGCAGGTCGGAATGGCGTATGGGAGACCCGGCGCAGATGTCGTGGGTTTGTCACGTCAGGTGTCATAGATGACTTCGTAGGTGTGGGATTACGCGAGTCAAGCATCTCCGAGCTTGGGATCGCAGGAACAAAGATCAACACAGATTTACCCAGGTTCGGCCCCCTCAATGTGAGGTAAAAGACCTACTTCCTGCCTACCCTAGATTGGTATTGATATGATAATCGAGGTGTTACAATGGAGGCGATCCGATCTGGTACTCGCCGTATGAGCTAGGGTTTAGGGCTTGATAGCTTGACCCGCTCTAAGTCCTGCGAGTCCTCTTTATATACACAGAGGCTCGCTAGGTTACAAAAGGAAACTTCCCCCATAAGGAATACGTCCACAGAGGCCTACTCGGAGACTACTTGGTCTTCACGTCCTCCGGGATATGTCTTCTAGATCTTTCCCCTTATGGCGGTTCAATATTGGGCTTGCTCCCAAGTGGGCCTTTGTCCGTGCGAGTAAGTTAAGTCGCACTGGGCCGCGGGTTAATCCAGAAAGTATTCCCCCGACATTAGCCCCCAAGTTTAGCTTGGATTTCGAGTGAAGGCTCCTTTGTCTTAACAAACCCCTGAGCCGCGCACATGAATTATCCCAGCTGAACTCCAATTTTCTTATTTCCAATCTGCGGCTTATAACTTCTTGGCGGCTCAAGAACGCGACTTAACCTGCCTTGACGGTTGATTTTCAGATCTAAACGTCTTCCGCATCTGGGTTATTTATCTTGGCTCATCGTTTTTCCCAGCGTTCTGCATCACGCATCCGCTGCTCCTTTCCGCCGCCTCCAATCTCGCTTCTCGTACTCACAATCCTTCGGTGGAGATCTCCATCAATCTGAGAAAAATGTCTCGCCGCAAGTGCAACTGGGAAGGCTCGTGGGTCGACGAAGATTTCCTGGAATCCCTATCTGCACGGGGCCTTCTTCCGCCAAAAGATCAATGCGAATGGCGGGCGGCCGGTGAGGAGGTAATCCCCAATCCTCAACCAGGAGAAGTAGTGATTTTTGCGGAGCATGTTGAGCGCGGGTTCAAGCCCCCGGGCTCTCTCTTCTTCCGCTCCTTGATGCAGCGGTTAGGTCTCCGCTTCCATGATATTGGCCCTAATTCGATGTTGCAAGTGAGCAACTTCCACGTCCTCTGCGAAGATTATCTGGGTATCCCGCCTTCAATAGATTTCTGGCTTGCTCTTTTCAATTGCAATAGTCAAAGGGAAACCACAGATGGTCCTTTTCTCCAATGCGGCGCCATTTCCTTCCAACGCCGTAGGGGTAGTATCTTCCCAAAACTAACTCTTGCCAAGAAAATCAAGGAGTGGCAAAGGACATTCTTCTATTGTAAAAACACTTCTCCTGAGGGTGAAATTCCTCTTCCTCTTTGGTCTCCTCTTCCCTTCGAGGCTACCGATGCTCTGTCTTCTAAACCTGATCCTTCTTCGTTGCCCTTTATCGAATCCCTTCTAGACAAGGTGAGAGCGCTGACACTCCATGGTCTCACTGGATTAGATCTCATATCTTGCTGGACTAAATGGCGAGTTCAGCCTGTGAGTCGCCGCTCGCGGCTTATGGTGGATTTCACTTGTCATGCAAATGACGTCGATCGCACTTGCCCTGAAGATTGGGACAAAGGGGAGTGGATAAATTTCATTCGCCGAGTGACGGACGAGGATATTGACTCGTATGACAACGTCGGACTTGCTCCCTTCTGGGCTGAGCACAAGCCTTTTGTGGTAATGTTTACTTGTCACTGTTTCCTCGAAAATTCCTTTCCAAAATTGATTATTTCTGACCTGAGCTCCTTTTCAGATCGATCCCTATTTCTGGGTTCTTCCTTCAGAGGACGTCGACTTGAACCAAGGAACCGCGGCTGAGTCGTCAAGGCAAGCCGCAGCCTTTGGCGAAGATACAGTTATGCACGAGGGTAGTGCTTCTGAAGAGGAACAACAAATGGCCGACGCTCTTCTGTCCTCGACTCCAAATACACCTTTCCTGGAACTTCCTGAGGTGCCTCGCAGGTCCTCGAAACGTATTTTATGCCAGAGCTCAGAAGACCCCACGCAGCCTGAGAAACGTCGCAAAGCCTTGGCGTTACTAGCAGAAACAAGAACTGCCAAATCTTTAAAACTCGCTGATCCCAACAAGGCTACTTTTTCTTCCGAGGCTGTTGCAAAGGATTGCTTCTCAATAAGCTCGGGTAATTGTTTGCGACTCTCTCCTTTTCTTTTTGTGTTTACGTATTTTGGCAAGGAATTGCTGATCACCACTTCTTTTCATACTCTGTAGGTTCAGATTTGCAAGGTTTATCTTCTCCTTCCTCTGGTTGCCTGATGAAGAGTATCCGTGTCGCCTCTGGGTATGGTTCGCCTTCTTTTCAATGTTGCGGCTCTGCTAGGTCAGCTTATTAACCCATCAATGTTTTGCAGGGCCATGTCTGAAGAGGATACCAAGTCTAATTCCCATCCCACTTCTTCTCAGCAAGCTATGAGCGAGGATGATGCTGCTGATGAAAACGTGGGAAACAGTAATGGTGCGACTCATCCAAGGCCCTCCCTGGAGGAAGGTATTGCAGACGCGGCTCCTGCCGCGACTCCAGTCGCAGCTCCATCCACAACTCCTGCTGCTGGTAGGGTATCTACTGAAAATAGAATTCCAGCTCCAGGAAATAGTTCTAAGTCAATCGCAGATGCCATAATTTCTGCTGGAGACAAGCATGCTGCTCTGCTGCGCGGCTTAGTTGAGCAATTTTCTTCAAGTCGCCAGGTACATATACCGTAGCCCCCAAGGATCAAAACCTTGTGTCATCGCACGGGGTGTTGATTCTTTTCCTGGCTTCAAATCTCGAGCCCCCAAATTCCTGGATAATTTACCTATGCGTTTTGCTCTGTTTGTTTTCAGCGTGAACTGTCCTTGCTTGATGCTTCTGGCTCAATAAAGGGTAAAGGCATTTCCATAGACCATCCTGAAATGATGCAGTCTCGCCTGGAGCAGCATAATGAGGTCATTAGGGACCAAGATCAGGAAATAAAATCTCTCAAAGGTCAACTCGACTCCTGCGAAGAGCAATTTAAAGAACTTGAAGCGATATGCAGCAGCGACTCATGGAGAAAGACGAGGTCATTAGATCTTTGCGAGAAGGGCTGACTCTTAAATCTGAATTGATTGATCGCCTGAAGGGAGACCACGCAAAGGAACTCGCCGCGCGAGATGAAAAATATAACTCGCTGCTCAAAGCCTTTGAGGGTTTTGGCTCCATGGTCAAATCAGCCGTCCTGCAGCTTGCTGGTTGGTCTTTTATTCCTTTAATCATACATATTTTGGGTAACCAACGTTAGTCTCTGACTTGTTTCTTGCCTTTTCTTTCTTGACATAGGCCTGAGGCCCCAGTGTCCCGCTCCAATTTGAAGGATCAACTGGTATATCTGTCTGACCTCAGCCAGCGCTTCTTAAAGGTTACCAAGGAAGTTATGACGGTAATCTCTCCTGCGACTGATGGCCCAACATCTTGCGAGTATTGGATAAATAAACTGCTCAAGGCTCCACATTATGTCTCTGATTGGAAACGATCCTCTGCTCGCGCCGGAGCCGCGCATGTCTTGACATTGCTTCGAGCATATTATCCAGAGATAGATGTTGGCAAGGTTGCTCGCCACGGCCTGGCGATGAGCGCGGATGATACTGAACTGCCAATAAGCGAGTACTTCGATATCTGGAAAGGGATGCGCGGATATGCCACAAAATTTGTTGATAACTTAGACTTGGGCACTTATCTCGATAAATTCAATCTTGATGGGAGCAAGGTGTCAAAGGAAAAGTCCTCAGGAGCTGAGTCATCTCGGGCTGCCACTCCAGCAACAGTATCTGGTGGCCCTTCTGCCTCGTCTGGCGGCGCCCTGATTATTAGGACACCTGCGACTGCAACTGCGAGACAAGCCGCGCCAATTCCCACTCCTGTGCTCGGAAGAGGAAAAATAAATAATGTGGGACATGCCCGTTAGTCTGTAAGACATTCATGTATTATAAACAGTATTTTGTGACCTATAAGCAGGTTCTTTTCTTGATAATTCCATTAAGTAGACGCTCGCGCGGCTCAGTATTTCCTAGGAACATGTGTGTTCAGGGTCGAGAGCGGCCATGATAGGCAATCAAGCTCGATTGACGCCACACCCCAGTACTTTGGTCGCATAATGCAAGACGCTTCTAGCTTAAGGATTGCCACTAGTTTGGCAAAATTTGAGGTGCGATTGGTACTCGCGATGCTCGTAAGGAGCCCTCAAGGGTCAGTGATATATGAAATTCAAAAGACTCAGCGACTCAATGATAGTTGAGGCGAAACGACAAACCCTTGAATGTCAAGGGTGCCGGCTTTATTTCATAATCACTCGATGTTTTACAGGGTGTTACAGGATGATGCAGGCCCTTTAATGCGGGTTTTCTATTCCCCGCAGGCCATGCATACTTGATACTCATCGCACTTAGTTGCGAATTAATACTCCTAACGGAGTGGGTTGAACACCTGATTGGTTCAATTTTGAGTCGCTAAAAGCGACTCGGGTCGAGCATGATAGCTCCGATGTATGTCTCATGTTGAAGCAGAGAGCAACTTTGTTAGGCGATTAGCCGCACTGAGCTGCGACTTATGTTGAGTTGAGTTTGCTTTGTAAGGTCTCACGATAACTGAGCCCCTTTGGCTGGGGTTGTTGATCGAGGCTGGGTCTATGCACATGCGCCATTTCTTGTCTTCTTTTTGTATCAAGGCGACCTCTGGGGCATTATCTTGCTGATGCGCGACTTCTCGGTGGGTATTTACCATCCGGTGGCTGCATCCTGTTGGCCGCTTCCGCGGTACCTCCAACGCGACTCGTTTTGAGCTGCGATTACCGATCTGCGACTGATACCCATGTGAAGAGTTGGCGATACAAGCTTCTTCTGCGAGTACTGAGCCTGCGTTCTCGCATTCTAACGCTCTCTGTCTGTCTCCATATATTGTAATAACACCGTTTGGTCCTGGTATCTTTAACTGTAGGTAGACGTAGCAGGGGCGAGCGGTAAATTTGACATAGGCTTCTCTTCCAAAGATCGCATGATATGAGCTTTTGACTGCTACAACCTCAAAGTCTAGGAGCTCTGTGCGGAAGTTCCGCTCTGTTCCAAAGCTAACTTCAAGTGTTATCTTTCCGATTGGTCGCGTAACAGCTCCTGGGATTATGCCTTGAATTTCTTTCCTGGATGGTCGCAGCCTTGTCTCGGGTATATTCATTCTTCGGAGCGTGTCTTGATATAGGATGTTTACTCTTCCTCCTCCGTCCATTAGGACCTTACTTAACTTGTATCCCGCGACTTCAGGCGTGACCACAAGAGCTGGCTGTCCTGGATCTCTTACTTCTGGGGGGTGATCGCCGCGACTCCAAATAACCGATTGCTCTGTCCAGCGACGATACCTTTCGGCGTTGAAATCTGACCGCTCTTCCGGCTTCCATCCGTTGTTTGTACTTCCACTGTATGAAACTGTCCTATGTTTCTTCTAGGTAAAACGTCAGGCCCTTGACGAGAGCTAGATTTTCTTGTGCTGCATCGATCCGCTGCGAGCCGTGTCTGGCGTGTCGCCTTCTTTCCACCTCCGGTAATAATGACATTGCGCCTTTGTGTGACCCGCTGGCCTGCCATCTCTCCTGCGATGTAAGTCGCAAGGCACGTCGAAGATCCCCTTGCAGTTATTAGGGAGTAAGGCCTTATCACTCTCTTGCTCCTGCATCTGGTGTGTGCGATGTTCATCTTCGCGACTTGTAATTTCCCTGTTGGGTTCTGTGATAAGCCGCCTGTCCCTTTATCTGTCTTTGCGTACTTGTCAGCTACTGCCAAAAGCTGGTCGAAACTATCAATCTTGTGCTCAGCGCGACTTAATTTGTGCACCACGGCTCAAATCTACAGTTCTTTCTCATAGCTTGTATTGCAGCTTGTACTGTTAAGTTTTTGGCGGAGCCAAGGATCTCCGCGATTCTCTTGATCCAGTCGCCGCTTGATTCGTCCTCTTTTTGAATGCATTGTCTAAGGTTTTTCATATCTTCTGTTTGGAATCTGCGGATGAACTTGTCCTTCAAGTCTTCCCATGTGCTTATTGATTTTGATGGCAGCCTTAACAGCCAATCCCTAGCTTCTCCCTGTATTGCCAAGTGGAAGTATTTCGCACGTATTCTTGAGTCACATCAGCCCCTGTTATGCTTGCCTCGTAATCTTCTATCCATAAGGCAGGGTCTTGGTCACTGCGATAGGTGGTGACTCGCTGCGACTCGTCGAAGTTCGGGGGGAAACGAGTGAGCCGTATTTCCTCTCCAAAACATGCTGGTCCTTTCAATAATGAATAGGAGTTTACTGGCGCTGAATCTTCATCTGAATCAGTTTCAATCTGGGATGGCTGAGTCGCTCCGGACGTCCGCGACTCGCCTTCTATCTTCTTTTCTTTTTCCAATGATACCTGCAAACCTGCTAACTGGTTGACCACTTCTTCGACGCTGCACTTTCTCCTCCCCATGATACCTCGTTTTGCGGCTCATTGGGCGTGACTCCATACATATTTGCTTGTTGTAAAGCAGCGGTTTGCAGTAGGTCGATCGCATAGCGAGCTTCCTTATCAGCTCGCGTGTCTCCAACCGGTGCTATCTTTGACAATATCCCTATCGCGGCGTGCACGTTGCTCTCTGGGTCGCCGTGGAACTGTGATTTCATCTCTCCTCTGTCCATCTTGATCTGATGTTTTTGCTGCCAACGACGGAGTCGCCACTCTTCTTCTTGGAGTTTCTTGCGCTCAGATGTCGTCTTGGTTCGCCGCCTGGTGTTTGGCTGGCAGCGACGGAGTCGTCGACCTTCTTCTTGGAGTTTTTCGCGCTCAGCCGCGAGTCTTTGTGCCTCTTCACAGAGTTCCGTCCTGATAGCTTCAATCTCTTCAATCTTGAGGTCTCCTTCCTGATTTGGTAGAGATCCCCAAACAGGTCTTGACGGGACGGGGATGGGCAGTCTTGCCGTAGCTTGTTGTAGCTCCTCCAACACGCGGACCCTGACCGGCCGCAGTTCCTTCACCGATTCGCTTCCTTGAGTCGCATCATAGATCTGCGACTGACGGATCCGACGAAAACTTTTACTGATCCGATGGGAACGATGTATCCAAACTCGATGCGATCTGCCTCGGGTCCCCACTCTGAGTCGTCGATGAAGGGGACCCCATTGATGTCTTCAACTTGGCCGATGGCGATGTCCTTGAAGCCTGATTTCGATCCTGCGCGGAACGTGACGCTTTTGACCGCAGGCCCCACGGTGGGCGCCAACTGTCGTGGGTTTGTCACGTCAGGTGTCATAGATGACTTCGTAGGTGTGGGATTACGCGAGTCAAGCATCTCCGAGCTTGGGATCGCAGGAACAAAGATTTACCCAGGTTCGGCCCCCTCAATGTGAGGTAAAAGACCTACTTCCTGCCTACCCTAGATTGGTATTGATATGATAATCGAGGTGTTACAATGGAGGCGATCCGATCTGGTACTCGCCGTATGAGCTAGGGTTTAGGGCTTGATAGCTTGACCCGCTCTAAGTCCTGCGAGTCCTCTTTATATACACAGAGGCTCGCTAGGTTACAAAAGGAAACTTCCCCATAAGGAATACGTCCACAGAGGCCTACTCGGAGACTACTTGGTCTTCACGTCCTCCGGGATATGTCTTCTAGATCTTTCCCTTATGGCGGTTCAATATTGGGCTTGCTCCCAAGTGGGCCTTTGTCCGTGCGAGTAAGTTAAGTCGCACTGGGCCGCGGGTTAATCCAGAAAGTATTCCCCGACAGCAGACGCGGGCTGCAATGGATCTCCTTTCCTCTCCGAGCTGGCTTGTCGCCGGCACGGCAGGTCCCTCCTGAATCTGGTCAAAATCAAGATGTAGCCGAGTCCTCCTCTGTGCCCCGATTCCTCTCTTGTTTGCGCCGTATCGCTTAACCTATGAAAACGACGCAAGGAAGAAACAAACATTTCAGTTTGATCATATAGCATAGCGGGTAAGGAGAGGTCGCGGGTTCGATCTCTCGCCCCAACGTGAAAACTGATAAAAGGGACTTATCCTTAGGAACGGCAGCGGCGGAGCCTTGTGCTGCTCCTCGCCACGTATCCCAATCATATGGGCTAGTCTTGATTATAATGGACCGTAGAAGCGCACTTACCAACACCGATATAGGTCGAGCCGCCTTATGATGGACACGTGGAAGCACATTTGCGCTAAGAATCTGGCCCAAACTCGTTGGACTGGCCCAAACTAAAGCCGCATAATGAGTTTTTAACAAGGGGTACAGAATGCAGCTCATTATGGCTTATTTTGTAGTTTCACCAGATTTACCCTCAATGACATGGCCCAATTTCTGCTCTGCAGATTCATCCCATGTATTCCCAATTATCAGGGCCATGCTTGATTCTGATGGACAGTGTTAGAGCACTTGCGCGAAGAATTTGGCCCGAACTTCCTTATTTCGAATCTCTAGCCCACTTACCCACTGATCTGGGCCAAGCTACTTTAGGATAGACACGTGGAAGCTCGCACGTGCGCTAAGAATCTGGCCCAAACTCGCCGGACCGCACGTGAGTCATGTGATCTTAACAAACATGTGCAGAATCAGGGCCAAATCTGTTTATTTTACAGCTTCAGCCCACATATCCCCAATGTTTGGCCCAATCTCTGCCTATGTTGGACACGTGGAAGCGCACGTGCGGAAATATGATGGGTCCAAAGCTGACATACGGGTCCCAGATATGGTGAAATAATTATATTTTTATAAATTCTTCATAATTTTTATATTTTTTAATATTTAAATAAATATTGGAAAAATGTTAGGTCCCGTCTAAAATAATTATTATTTCTGTTACATTGTAATAAATAAAATTATTTTTTTCATTATTTAAATATATAGTGAATAAATTAATATGCGGGTCCCATACTGACACGTGGGTCCCCCAGCTGCGCGACGTGATGGGCGGTTGACACGTGTAAGGGAACGTGTGCAAAATATTGGTTTCCCTACTGACAGGTGGTTCCCACTGGGGCTGTTCCCGTACACGTGCTGCACAGAGGCTTTGTCGGCCTAACATGTGGGTCCGTCTGCAACATCTATTGGACTGGCGTCGGAAAAGTGTGGGTCCAGGTCTGACAGCGAGGCGTCGGACAGAGATGTGGGTGGGGTCCATGTGTGTCGGCTCCCGAAGCTCGGTGGCCTGTGACGGTTTGTGTGCGGGTTCAGCGTCACGCGAAATTGGGCCTTCTGACTAGAGCACAGTGCAACGTACCCGCCGACGAATGGAGAGAGACCACCTCAGATGGAGAAATCGGGGCCGATTTTCATCTGACATCAAGAACAATGCCGATCCTTTGAAATACCAAACGTGCCCCGATACACTGTCGAATATACACACTTTACTATAGAAAATACGCATCGGGCACGCACGCAAGCGAAACATCGGCGTCGTAGACGTGCAAGGCAACCGACATGTGGGCCGCGGACCGGATGGAGCACATCGTCAGCGAGAGGGGGGGGGAGGAAGCACATACGAAGAAAGCTATCGGAGAGGGTCACCGCTAAAACCCATTACGGCAAAAGTAGAAATTCAGCCAATGGCAGGATGATACGTCTCAAACGTATCTATAATTTTTGATGTTCCACGCTGTTATTATATCAATTGCTACATGTTGTGTTTACACTTCATAGCATTTTTATGCATTTTCTGGGACTAACCTATTAACAAGATGCCGAAGTGCCAGTTCCTGTTTTTTGTTGTTTTTCTCTTTCAGAAAAGATAGTCGCAAAATATTCTCTGAATTGGACAAAACTTTGACGGGCGTACATATTTTCACCGACACGATCACGAAGTCCAAAGGGGAGACGGAGACGAGCCACGAGGCCGCCTCGCCACCCTAGGGCACGACCCCCTTGTCAGGCGCGCCCGGCCCTGGCGAGGCCGCCTCGAGAAGCTTCCGACGCCGCCCTTTCGCCTATATATTCCCGATGCCCCGAAAACCCTAAAAACACCGATCATATTCCACGAAAAGTTCCGTCGCCGCCGTCATCGCCAACCCTAGATCGGGAGGGTTCTGAAGCTCTTCCCGGCACCCTGCTGGAGGGGAGATCATCACCGGAGGGCTCTACATCGCCATGCCTACCTCCGGAGTGATGCGTAAGTAGTTCATCCTTGGACTACGAGTCCATAGCAGTAGCTAGATGGTTGTCTCTCCACCTTGTACCTCCATGTTTAGATCTTGTGAGATGCCTAACATGATCAAGATCATCTTATTGTAATGCTACATGTTGTGTTTGCTGGGATCCGATGAATATAGATACTATGAGCAAGTTGTTTATCAATCTATATGTTTATGTTGTTTATGATCTTGCATGCACTCCGTTACTAGCAAATGCTTTGGCCAAGTAGATGCTTGTAACTCCAAGAGGGAGTATTTATGCTAGATAGTGGGTTCATGCCTCCAGAAATCTGGACTCGAGTTGACAGAAACGACTAAGGTTGTGAATGTGTTGTTGCCACTAGGGATAAAACAATGATGCATTGTCTACGTGTCATTTGGATTGTTTACATTACACACTTTACTTCATGCAATAATCTGTTGTTTGCAACTTAATACTGGAAGTGATGCGGATGCTGACCTGAAGGTGGATTATTTAGGCATAGATGAGTTGGATAGCAAGTCTATGTACTTTGTTGTAATGGCCAATTAAATCTAATAATGAACATCTTGTCATATATTGCATTGTCATGCACTCTCTATTTGTCAATTGCCCAGCTGTAATTTGTTCACCCAGCATGTTAGTTATCTTTTATGGAGAGACACTACTAGTGAACTGTGGATCCCGGTCCATTTCCTCATACTGATAAAACCACCTACTACAATCATCTGTTCCTTGTTACTTTCTTCAATCACTACTGTTTTCCACATCATACGTTTAATCCTTTGTTTTCAGCAAGCCGGAGAGATTGACAACCTCTCTGTTTCGTTGGGGCAAAGTAGTTTGCTTGTGTTGTGTGCAGGTTCCACGTCAGTTGTGCCGCTGAGAACCTTCTGAAGAACCTCCGTGTCCTCCTGGTTCGATAAACCTTGGTCATATTTCAAGGGAAAACTGCTGCTGCACTACATCATACCTTCCTCTTGGGGTCTCCCAACGAACGTGTGTGTCACGGGCATCAAGACATTTTTCTGGCGCCGTTGCCAGGGATACTGGAATCTCTAGATAGGGGAGTCTCACACTTCCAATCTCATTACTTTGTTTTTGTCTTGCTTTGTTTATTTTATTTTATCTTGTTTGTTGTTAAAAATCAAAAATACAAAAAAAATTAATTCCTGCATCTAGTCTATTTCGGTTTGTTATTATGTCTGGTTATTTACTTGCTATCAATGGATAACTTCTTTTAAACTAATTTTTATTGGCACGGAGGGTTCACAGAGGGTCATCAGAAACATTTTAAGAAACACCGTTTGTCTGAAAAAGGGTTACTATTATGGAATTTTATTGAAAAAGTTAAAACATGTGCCTGGGATTTATGTATGCTTTATGATGTTAAATGTTCTTGTGGACTACGTCATCTTCCTCTCCAATGTGCTCACAATGATAATGAAATCTTGTCTTCTTATGCTAATGGGGATTATGATTTTTATAATGTGGAGAGAATAGAGGAATTTGTTGCTTTTAAGGGTGCCCTTGAAAATTGTTCTTATCTTGAGCATAAAATTGATGCCCCTTATAAATCTGAAAGTCTTGCTATACTTCAATATTGTTTTGATAACTATAAGGATAGGAATTCCTATATTACTGAACATGTCAAGAGGATGTCTCCTCACAAAGAAGAGACTAATGCCTTGCAGGAACATGAGGAAGAAGAAGCCGCTGAAGCTAAAATCTCATTGGATGAAAAGGAGGAGGAGAGTGATGAACATTAACTCTTACACTATTTGATTGCCCTCCATGCTTACAAAAGGAGGATGAGTGTTATGTTCCCGTGGATTCTCTTGAAATAGTCCCTATGAATGAAACTTGTGGAAATAATTATGCTACTGTTATTTATGATAATCCATGCTATTTCGATATATCTTATGATAATCCTTTATTTGTGCCTAATTTCGAAATGCATGGTATTGAGAAAGTTTGCTTAGAAAATGTTTATGATAAAGCTCTAGATGATGGTCCTATGTTGCTTGATAATATTATGCATTCTACTATTGAGAGTGATCAATCATCTCGTTTTAGTATGTCTAAAAGTGGGTTTGAAAATTTTAATCCCACTATCTTGGAGCTTGATAAAAATTATGTGTTTGTAGATCATGAAAAGCATGCTTTATGTGATAGTTATATTATTGAGTTTGTTCATGATGCTACTGAAAGTTATTATGAGAGAGGAAAATATGGTTGTAAAAGTTTTCAAATCACTAAAACACCTCTCTTTATGTTGGAAGTTTTAAAGTTGCATTTGTTGTATCTTCCTATGCTAGCTTCTTTATGCTTCAATAATTTATTTTACTACAAGATTTCTTTTCATAGGAAGTGGGATAGACTTAAATGTGCTTTATATTTGCCTCTTGATGCTCTCTTTTGTTTTTCAACTCTTATCCTTATGAGAGCATCATTAAAATCTTCAAGCCTAGCTAAAAGGCATTAAAGAAAGCGCTATTGGGAGGCAACCCATGTGTCAAGGAGCTTGTCTACTTCTGTAGCAACTCCTTTGTATCTTTTATTTGCTTTTTGTTGTGCCAAGAAAAGTCTCTTATGACAATATGGTACCTATTTTTGGATTACTGCACAGGAACAGATTTCTGGATGTCACCGTTTATTTTGGTAGAAATTTAGAAAATATCGTTTTGCTCTGCAATTTTTTGTGCGTGTTCCTGAGATGTGTATGCAACTTTCGTACGACTAAAGTTTTTCGATTTGAGCGACGTAAGTGTCCTGAACAAAAATCGTCTTTACGGACTGTTCTGGTTTTGACAGATTCTTTCTTTGTTTTGCATTCTCTCTTTTGCAAGTGTTGAGTGAGTTTCTTTTATGGTGGAAGAGCCTCACTTAAGCCTAGTATCAGTAGCTAATGTTTGAAAATAATTGCTTATGATTGTGTCCCTACAGAACCAAGTGATATTATTTGTTTTGATGCACTAACCTGCTAATGAGAAAATGTTGAGTTTTGATGTGAAGGAAGTTTTCAAGTGTTAAGAGAGGAGGATGATATTACAAGATCAAGAAGAGTAAAGAGCTTAAGCTTGGGGAGGCTCCCATGGATCTCCCTAGCATATTTCAAGAAGACTCAAGCATCTAAGCTTGGGGATGCCCAAGGCATCCCCTTCTTCATCAACAAAATATCAGGTCATCTCTAGTGAGACTATATTTTTATTCCTTTACATTATATGTACTTTTCTTGGAGCATCAGTGTTCTTTTGTTTCAGTTTGTTTTTGTTTTGTTTGCTGCTCTATACTTGTTGGATCCTAGCACTCTTGTTTGGGAGAGAGACACGCTCCGCTTTTTCATTAGAATACTCTTGTGCTTCACTTATACTTGTTGAGTATTCTTGTCTAGCTACTGCTAAAGCTTCTAGCTGTTTGTTTTCATGTATCTCTTGTTCAGAGCTATTAGTTTCTTTTGAAAAAGTACTCTCTTGCTTCACTTATATTTGTTTGGATAGTTGTTTAAATAAGTTGATTGGTGTTTGGTTGGAACAGAAAATATAATGCATGTGGTAGTGGTATAAAATGCTTACATAAGTCGTGTAGATCACTGTCTTGAGTAATTTGATAATTGTCAATCGTTTTGAGTTACCAAGTAAGTAAATGTTTAAACTTGTGCACAGGGGCGGGCTCAGAATTTTGAGGGTGGGTATTCAAAATTATAAAATGTTTTGTAAACGAAAAAATATGGACAACTAATGCAAAAAAATAATGAAAAAATTAATGCAACTTTGAGATTCGAACTCTCAACCTAAGGATTTTGCAATATGCGTTAACCAATTGACCACTGCTTCATCATTTGTCCAATTCTAGGATAGCATTCTTACTATTTATAACATAGAAAAATCACATATCAACATTTTGCAAAAATATTTGGGTATTCAACTGAATACCCTTGACTTGAGCTGGGCCCGCCCCTGCTTGTGCATCATGTAAGTAATGGCTATTAGTGAAGAACTACTGTAAAGCTTGTTGATATTTGATTTTTGTATCATTGGTAGTTCTAAAGTCTAGATATTTTCTAGTGAAAGGTTTTGGTTAACAAGGAAGACAATGTGGAGTCTTATGATTTTTCAACCATGTTTTTTATGTAAGTTCTTGCTGTACCGGTTGACAGTTTGTGTTTGCTTAAATAACCTTGCTAGCCTAAACTCTGTACTAAGCGGGAATGCTGCTTGTGCATCCAAAACCCTTGAGCCAAAATCCATGCCATCTGTGTCCATCATAACTACCTATTATGTGGTATTTTCCTGTCACTCCAAGTAAATTTTTCATGTGCTACCTTTAAACTATTCAAAACTGTACAACTCCTTTTTGTGTCACTGTTTACTAACTCATGAGGATGTGGTAGCTTTCTTTATTTCACTTGTTGATCAGACTTTACACACCTGGACTAGTGGCATATACATCCGCTTTATCCAATAATTTTGCAAAAAGAGCTGGCAACGGGGTGCCCAGTCCCAATTAATTACAACTTTAACCAATAATTCTCTTCACATATTTTTACACCTGAGAAATCAGTCAAGCAATGTTCATAAGTGTGTAAACAAAAGAGAACGAGCGATGATCTACCCGCTGGTAGAAATAACGTCCTTCATGGGAGCCGCTCTTGTAAAGTCTGATTTGTTGGAAATATGCCCTAGAGGCAATAATAAAATTGTTATTATCATATTTCCGTGTTCATGATATATGGTTATTTTCCATGCTGTAATTGTATTAACCGGAAACATAATACATGTGTGGTTGCATAAACAACACCACGTCTCTAGTAAGCCTCTACTAGACTAGCTCGTTAATTAATGATGGTTATGGTTTCCTAACCATGAACATGAGTTGTTAATTAATTAACGGGATCATGTCATTAGAAGAATGACGTGATGGACAGACCCAACTAAGCATAACTATATTGATCGTTTCATTAAGTTTTATATTGTCATGCCTTTTATTGTCAAGTATCCTATTTCTTAGACCATGAGATCATGTTATTCCCGGGTACTAGAAGAATACTTTGGGGACATCAACCATCGCTTCGTGACAGGGTGATCATAAAGGTGTCTTACGGGTATCTCGGAAAGTACTTGTTGAATGACATGAATCAAGATTGGGATTTGTCCCTCCGTGTTTCGGAGAGATATACTCTGGGCCCACTCGGTAGTGCACATTCGGTAAAGCTTGCAAGCACATAACTAATGAGTTAGTCACAGAGAATGTTGTATACGGAACGAGTAAAGAGTACTTACCGGTAACGAGATTTAACTAGGTATAGTGATACCGACGATCAAATCTCGGGTAAGTAAAATATCGCGTGACAAAGGAAATTATACGGATTATAGTAGTCCACAACATAATGGTTCAACCGATAAAGATCTTCGTTGAATGTGTGGGAGTCATTATGGATATCTGGTCCCTCTATGGTTATTGATCGGAGAGGTGTCTCGATCATGTCTGCACGTTCTCGAACCCGTAGGGTCACACACTTAACGTTCGGTAACGCTAGAGTAGCTCTGGGATAATTTTGTTAATGGTGTCCGAATATTGTTCAGAGTCTCGATGAGATCCTAGACATCACGAGGAGCTCCGGAAGAGTCCGGAGGTAAAGATTTATATATGGCAAGTTGATTTCAGGGTTCCGGAAAAGTTCGAGATTTTTCGGCAGAGTGTCAGAATGTTCTAGAAGGTTCCGGAGGGTCCCACCGTGGGGCCCACCTGTCCCGGACGACCAAGGGTGGCCACTGGTCCATTTGACCAGCCCTCCTTGGTCCATGTGGTCAATCAATGGGCAGCCCTTAAATGGGGGGTTACCACTCTTGAAAGAGGGGTTACTACCTTTTAAAGGAGAGGGGGTTACCACTCTTTAAAGAGGGGTTACTACCTTGGAATTAAGTGGCTGCAGCTCCCTTGCCTATATAAGAGATGAGAGAGGCACACCATGAGTGGCTAATCGCTGCCGCATCTCCTCCTCCCCCGCGCACCGCTTGGCGAAGCCCTGCCCGCGGGAACTCTCCACCATATCCACCACCACGCCGTCGTGCTGGAATCGATCCCACCTACTTCTCCCTCTAGCTTGCTGGATCAAGAAGAGGGAGACGTCATCGAGTTGTACGTGTGCAAGCCTCCGGAGGTGCTGCTCGTTTGCGGTGCTGATCGGATCGAACATCGTCAACAACTTCACCGAGCTGCGTTGAATTAAACGTTCAACGCACGTGTTCTTCGAGGGTATGATGAACTACTCTCCCCATTACTAGCATCTTCTAGATTGGATCTTGAGTGTTGCTTCCGCATGTGAGAGAAATTTTTTGTTTTATATCGCGCAAACTCCTACAGTGGTATCAGAGCCGGATCTATGCGTAGATGTTTTGGTACGGGTAGAACACATATGTGTATGTGGGCGTTGATAATCATGTTATTACTTCCTTTGTGTATTTTGAATCTTAGTGGCATAGTGGGATGAAGCGGCCCGGACTAACTTTACATGTCCACGTACATGAGACTTGTTCCACGACTGACATGCAACTTGTATTGCATAAGTGGCTTTGCGGGTGTCTGTCTCTCCCACTATAGTTAAGATTTAATCTACAACGGGTTGTTAATAATTTGTTTATCACCGTTGTGGTTTCATGTTCGTAGGTAAGATCGGTTCTTTCTTCGAAAGCCCTAAGCCACGTAAAATTTGCAAAGAATAAGGGAGAGGCGTCTAACTTGTTTTTGCAGGGGTGCTTGTGATATGGTATAGCCCAAACTGTTCATATGATATATTTGTGATGTATGAGATGATCATGTTTTGTAATGTTTCACGACTTGCATGTCGATGAGTACGGCAACCGGCAGGAGCCATATGGTTGTCTTAATTAAAAATTGTATGACCTGCGTGTCAACTTCAAACGCCATGTAATTGCATTATTTATCGCTATGAGTTAGCAATATATGGGATGCAACGTGGTGGAGACAACCAAGGCGCCACATGAACATGGCGCCATGATGGAGATCATGCCGGTGCGTTTAAGATGGAGATCAAGACGCAATAAAAGGGCTATACCATGTCACATATTTTTATGCATGTGATGTTTATCCTTTTATGCATCTTATTTTGCGTGTGCACGACGGTAGCATTATAAGATGATCCCTCGCACGTAAATATCAAGATAATAATGTGTTCTTCCTTAGTATGCACCGTTAAGAAAGTTCATTGTTTCGAAGCACCACGTGATGATCGGGTGTGATAGACTCAACGTTCGCATACAACGGGTGTAAGCCAGATTTACACACGCAAATACTACGGTTCTACTTGGCGAGCCTAGCATGTGCAGACATGGCCTCGGAACACGTAACCGAAAGGTAAAGCATGAGTCATATGGATGATATGATGAACATGTTGATGTTCGCCTTTGCAGCTGCACCATCTCACGTGATGATCGGTTATCGGTGTAGTGAATTTGGTTTGTGTAATCACTGAAACGACTAGAGGGATGTTGTTTTGAGTGGGAGTTCACGTAGTAATTTTTGAATTAACATGAACAAAATTTATCATGAACCACCTATCATAGTGTATTTGCATAATTTGTACTAGACTTTGGCATCCACAAACTACCTTACACGTAGATTGTTAATTGAGATAAAACTGTTTTGATCTGGCAAAACCATTATGGACTGGTACCGTATTAGGTGAATTTAAATAAGAGTCCTATTGTAAATTTTCGGTAATACCTACCTAGCTCCATGTGATTAATGATTGATTGATCTAAAGAGCAAATGATTCCGACTTAGTATCTAGTGTCATGCTTGCTTCCATGATACCTGATCTTCAAAAGAATGTTTTGAGTCAGGTGATCTAGGATCTGAAAAGAATTGTTTTCAGAAACAAGCGAGGAGTGAAAGATATATTGATATCTAGAACCCTGTTTGTCGCAACATGACTGAGTGTAATTTATTGTGACAATGTGCTTATATTATTTGAATATATGCAAGGATTGAAGACGCTAGGCGTTTGAATCATCCAAGACGTTGGGCACTGACATTATCCTCTAAATTCCTTCCTTGAGCTATAGTAGCTTCATCACAAAATTGTTATGATGGGATGGATTAAAAGTGTGGGTAAAATTGTTTACTATGCTTGAAGATTGCTAAGGTGGAATATGGAAGAATGCTAATAATATGGTGATATTAGTGAAACAATCAACTTCAAATATGACTCCATGGGTGATAGTATATGACTAACACGCCAAGGAAAATGTGCTAGTTCGACTGGCATTGTTTGATGTTGAATGATTCTTTGTAAAGGAAAGGGAACACTGAAAATAGAATTACAAAATTATATGGCAGAAAAGAAAAGACTGGAAAAGTCCAGCTCAGGAGTATATGCATGATATACAGGTTATAGATGTATTACTAGTTAACAAAGTATTTTGGGGTATTTTGATACTAGATTGGTTGGTATGAATTGTCATAGCAACACAATGCAAGAAATACAAGAGCCTGAAAGAACTAGTAATAGATGTCAAATCGATCATGACAAGAACGAAAATAAAGTGTTATTGTGTTCACTGTCGCATCGAAACAAACCTTCAAGATTTATTTTAAGAACTTAATAAGTTGTTATTTTGTTCCTGCTTATGGTGAGAACAAATGAGTTGTTCACACTATGACCATGTTCCATAATTGATGGATGAGTAAATATAAATCGTGTTGGTAAAATAAACATCTATAAGACTAAATGCTAAACATCGCAAGACGTAAAATTAAAGAATTTCACTTAAGTTGTGACACTGCCGTTTTAGTTCATAATGGAAAGGAAAACATGAAGGAACTCCATGTTGATGGACTTTCGGAGTCATTTTTGTTTTTGAATGAATTGACGCTTGTGAGATCTCTTCCAAAAGATGACTAAAACTCCGTTCATAGGCCAAAGTAGAACGGACGACTAAATTAGTGGAGATTGTACATATTGATGTACATGGTCCATTATGAATAGCCTGTGTGGTGGATTAATTTTTCTTCATATTCCACCGATGATTTGAGTAGATACATGAGTATATCTATTTAATGAGAAAGGAATTTGACATTTTTGAATTAGTTCAATGTATTGTTAGTATGAAGTAAAAAATCATCGTAACAAGAGAATCAAGTATTTATGATTGGATCATAAAGAATAAAGTTTGAGTTACGAGTTTAGCGAAACATCTGAGGAGTTGCAGAATTGTTCCACAACTTATCCTTCTCGAAAACCCCACAGAAGTATGGAGTGTTAGAGAGACATTATCGAACTTTGTAAGACATGGTAAGATAAATAAAATGCCATTATATTTTTGTAGTTTATGCTTTAGAGACTACCACTTTTACACTTAAAAGAGCCATCATGATCCGTTGAAAATGACACCATACGCGTTATGGCTTGGGTAGTGACCCGAATTGTCTTTTCTTAAATTTTGGTATGCATAGCATGTGTAAAATGTTTACAACCAAAATCGGATAAATATATGTTTATAAGGTTATCCCAAAGAATCCGTTGGGTATTTCTCCTATCACCAAACCTAAGACAAATGTTGTTTGTCAGAAAGGGTAGATTTCTCGAGAAAATTGTTCTTGCGAAAGAAGTGAGTGGGAGGACAGTGCAACTCGATGAGATTAGAGAATCATCATTATCATGTCAAGAGTAGCGCAGCACTAGAAGTTGTTCTAGAGTCTCCTAATTTGACTAAGTGGAAGACACTACATGTGTTGTAGTAACTTCGAAAGAGTTTGCAAACTGAACCACGAAGGTCGTAAAACTTTGTGCTTAGACCAACTTGTGGTTTGAGAATGAAGTGTTGTTTTGACAACAAAGGACCTACAAATTATAAAGGAAGCGAATGATGGGCCCTGACTTCGTAAATTGGCTATGAGTCATAATATCCAAGATAGCAATCCTTTCAAAAGGCATGAAACCTCACGATTGCAAACGGATCTATATAGCAACAAGACGTGGATGTTTACATCCATTGAAAGTTTAACTAGTCGAAAAGGTGTTTTCGACAAAGTTCAAGGAGTTGACTACCAAAAGATTTTGATCTTCCGTAGTGATACTTTCGTCTTTACGGATAGTTCTAGAAAAAGTTACATATTCTGATATGGCAGTTGAATAACAAAACAACTTTCCTCTCAAGGAAGGCTGATTAAGGATGTGTACGTGACACAGTCTATGAGTTTTGTAAAATTCAAAAGGGTTTCTAGAAAAGTATGCAAACTTCAATGGTTGAAATGAGCATAACGGAGTTGGAATCTTTACTTTAATCAAGCTATCAAAAGAGTTTGATTCCATCATGAATAGTGAAGATACTTGTAGAGTTACAAGAAATTAAGTGGGAGTGCTTAGACATATTTCTAATACTTTATGTAGATGACATATAGTTGATTGGAAAATATGTATTTTAAATTTACACGGTTAAGATTTCATATTGATGAAAGGCTTAGGCTAAACATTATATTGGGCATCAATATCTGTAGAGATGGATTGAAGCACCTGATATGATTGAGCCAAAGTACATAGATGAAGTATTGAAGTAGTCAATATTAAAACGACAAGAAAGTGTTCTTGCTGCATGAAAAGAATTGAGCAATATCAAGTGTTTTGACACATGATGAGCAAAATTGAGATTTCTAAGTCATGTGTTCCATGATATGTACACAACCTGTCGTCGTGGTGAACAACAGATGCCTAGGGGTAGGCTTAAGTTTGGGGCCGATAGACGCTAGAGGATTCGGGGAGGGATAGCACGCAGGATTGCACACACAGAAGGCAAACGGACGAACACGAGGATTTACCCTGCTTCGGGGCTCTCGTGAGAGATAACACCCCTACTGCAGCATCTAGCCTATTTGGTGTATTCTTCCCTCTGTATATGACTTTTACAAGTGCTCCTTGAGATGTGCAAGAGTTGCCTCTAAGAGGTCTTCTCTAGCTAGAGTGAGCTTCACGAGAGCAGGGGGAGAAAATGAGCCCAAGGGGCTGCGTAGAGCAATCCCCCTGGTGCTCCTTATATAGGGAGCCCAGGGGACAAGTAGCGGCCCACACAACACTATGCACAGCACAGCACAACACTGTCGGTGAAATGACCAATGGGGTCTTGTCACACTGCGCATGCGTCACGCCGGTACTGTCCTCTGCACTGCGCTTGCATCACGGGGATGGGCTTGGTACGTCCTGTCTGTCCTTCGTCTTGTCTTCTAGCGCTTGTCCTCTAGATCTTCTCGTCTTCTTCTCCTTATCTTCTAGATGTGGCAGTGGGTATCTGGTACTCGTCGAGGAACCGCTTAGGATGCTGTACGTCGGTCGATCTTGATCGAAGGAACGTCGGGCGTGGTGTCGCATCGCTGACAACTCGGTCCAAGTACACCGGCAAGGAGCAGCGAAGGAGAGGCTCTGGGCGACTCGGGCCTGGTCGAAGCAGCGACCGAGATGAGAGCAGGCCGAGGCGTTGGTGACGCCGGCACAGGCCCAGCCGGGGTCTGGGGATGTCTCGGTCTGCCGAGATAGGCAGAAGTCGGCCTGCTGATGACTCGGTCCACTCCGAGGTGAAGGAGACTCGGCCCATCCGAGTTAACGGAATGCCGGCCCAGCGGCGGCCCGCGCGGGAGAAAAGGTGGAGCGACCTCGGCCTGCTCGAGGCAGAGCGACCTCGGCCCGCCCGAGATAAGCATATGCCGGCCCGACACTGCATGGAGAGATCTCGGCCCACTGACCTTGGAGACGCGCTGGTTCCGCCGGGATTGGAGATATCGGCCTGCTGGGGATGGTTCGGCCCAATCCGTGGTAACGGGAACTCGGCCCAATCCGAGGTAAATAAATCTCGGCCTGGCGCCAATGTATTGATGCTGGCACAGTCGGGTAAGGGAAATGCCGGCCCAGCTTGACCCGACACAGGCCTATGTCGGTCCAGCAGGTGGTATGTCGGTCTGGGCCGTGCCAAACTCGGCCCCGGCTACTTTTTCTGCCCTTTCTTTTATCTTACATCTATTTCTCGGCTGTTTCTTCTACTAACTCAATAAATCCATTAACTTCGGGGTACCCAGGGTTACATCCCCGACATTTGTCCCCGAGGCTGTGGGGGACTCGCAGAGTCGCGCACAGACTTTCAAGAGCAAACAGCAATATTCAAAACTGCATATAAACAACACACTGTCTGCATGGGCACCATCCCATTTTAAATTGCCAACACAAGCATGTCGACATTTAGCCTGCATGGGCATTTGTTAATCACCGGTTTTTAGCCATCTCGGGTTGTACCGAAGTCGTATGTCAACAGCATGAGCTGGACCGACATATAGCCTGCTTGGGTTTTGTCATATACTGATGTCTCTGCCGACATTGGCAAGTTTGACATATTGCCTGCATGGGCACTGTCATATACTGATGTCTCTGCCGACATTGGCAAGTTTGACATATTGACTGCATGGGCACTGTCATATACTGATGTCTTTGCCGACATTTGGCAAGTTTGACATATTGCCTGCATGGGCATTGTCATATACTGATGTCTTTGCCAACATAGGCAAGTTTGACATATTGCCTGCTTAGGCGCTGTCATATATTGACGTCTTTGCCGACATTGGCAAGTTTGACATATTGCCTGCATGGGCACTGTCATATACTGATGTCTTTGCCGACATTTGGCAAGTTTGACATATTGCCTACATGGGCATTGTCATATACTGATGTCTTTGCCAACATAGGCAAGTTTGACATATTGCCTGCTTAGGCGCTGTCATATATTGATGTCTTTGCCGACATTGGCAAGTTTGACATATTGCCTGCATGGGCACCGTCATATGTCGGTTTTTAGCCACTTTGGGCGTTTACCGAAGTCGTGTGTCAACAACACGAGCTGGATTGACATATTGCCTGCATGGGCATCCCCATATGTCGGTTTTTAGCCATCTTGGGCATTACCGAAGTCATATGTCCCCAGCATGAGCTGGATTGACATATTGCCTGCATGGGCTAAAATGACACTTTGCCCTCATGGGCATTTGTCAAATGACGAGTTGAGATATTTCTCAACAAGTAATACTCAGATACCTTTCGACTCATTGAGCCGAGAAAATGATGCTATGATATTCTGGTAAGCTTGGATAATTGAAGAACCATGATAATTGGTTAAGTCGGTAAAGACGGTGATTATGAGATACTTGATGATACGAGATAAATGCCGTGATATTTGCCAAACTGAAAGAACCGATGATTTGGTAACACTGGTGATACTCTGATACTTTGGCAAGCCGTAATGTGCGGCGTTCCAGGATATGAGATGATACTGTGATATTCTGGAAAACCGAAATAAACGGCGATTTGAGAATACCGATAATGCCATGATATTTTGGGTAATCCGAGATAACCGATATAACCATGATCTTGGTGATGAATATTCTCTCGGTAAAACCGATATCACCTTTCAACGTTAGTTCAAGCATATATATAATGAATATTTAACGGGAACACCAATTCTATTAACAGATGAAAATTACTCTGGCATATGACGGAAATTAAATCTAGCTGCAAAACTATGCACTAGGATGCAGACTCGGTTTCAACCGAGTCCCCGAGTTACTTTTCTTATCTAAGCGAAAAAGCTAAACTGACTGGCTGCCCAGTCCCCGGGTCAAGACATCTTGCTCCTGGGGAAAACAACTAAGCAAGACACGAAGGGGCAGTCCCCGAGTAACTTTTCTAGGGTGACCCAAATATCGTGCAACGCAAAGTACGGTAAATACTCACATTGCTGTCCCGTCGTGGGGTAGACATTATTGTTCGGGTTGCTGAAGTGCTGGAAGTCGGGCTCGAATCAACCCTGGGAGCAGCCTGGATCCCGCCCAAGCGCTGCCGTCCTGTACGCCAGTGTGCCTTCCGCCGAGGCTGACCTGATGCGTCGTTGCTGCCGAGAGGAGCCCATGAGGCCGCGGATGCCGGCCTACCGACACGAGAATCGTGGCCCACCTGGCGGCACGATGTCGGGCTGCTGACACGGAGACGTCGGCCCACCAGGATGCCGGGCTACTGACATGGAAACGTCGGCCCACCAGAATGCCGGACCTCGGCCCACCGATATGTCGGGTGACTGATACGCCACCCTCGGCCCACTCGAGATGTCGGACTGCCGACATGAAGATCTCGGCCCGCCTGGATGTCGGCCCAGTTGCCTGCGCGATGTCGGTTGGTCTAGCCACGAGCGCGGACGTCGGCCCATCCGACATTAGCTCGCTCGACCGTGCGACATTGGCCCACTTGGCCACGTATGCTGGCCTGAACCCTGCTGCGAACGCGGACGCCGCCTCGCTTCCGGGTGAATCCCGGAAACTATCCTGATGTCGCCCAGCGCCAAACCTACGCCAGCCCAAAATACAATCCAACTCGGCCAGCACTTATAAGATGTGCGGACAAAGTTGACCTCGGCCTACTACCAAAGCGCGTCGGACGGCACTTGGTCTCAACCAGCTTGCTCTCAGAATCTGCTTCTTTCTATCTCTAGTCCCCGAGCATAAACAAAGGGTCCCATCCGAATTTAACCCAGCAAGCGCCACTACCAGCCCCACGGTGGGCGCCAACTGTCATCGTGGTGAACAACAGATGCCTAGGGGTAGGCTGAAGTTTGGGGCCGATGGACGCTAGAGGATTCGGGCAGGGATAGCGCGTAGGATTGCACACACAGAAGGCAAACGGACGAACACGAGGATTTACCCTGCTTCGGGGCTCTCGTGAGAGATAACACCCCTACTGCAGCATCTAGCCTATTTGATGTATTCTTCCCTCTGTATATGACTTTTACAAGTGCTCCTTGAGATGTGCAAGAGTTGCCTCTAAGAGGTCTTCTCTAGCTAGAGTGAGCTTCACAAGAGCAGGGGGAGAAAATGAGCCCAAGGGGCTGCGTAGAGCAATCCCCCTGGTGCTCCTTATATAGGGAGCCCAGGGGACAAGTAGCGTCCAACACAACACTATGCACAGCACAGCACAACACTGTAGGTGAAATGACCACTGGGGTCTTGTCACACTGCGCATGCGTCACGCCGGTACTGTCCTCTGCACTGCGCTTGCATCACGGGGATGGGCTTGGTACGTCTTGTCTGTCCTTCGTCTTGTCTTCTAGCGCTTGACCTCTGGATCTTCTCGTCTTCTTCTCCTTATCTTCTAGATGTGGCAGTGGGTATCTGGTACTCGTCGAGGAACCGCTCAGGATGATGTACGTCGGTCGATGAAGTCGGTCGATCTTGATCGAAGGAACGTCGGGTGTGGTGTCGCATCGCTGACAGCTCGGTCCAAGTACACCGGCAAGGAGCAGCGAAGGAGAGGCTCTGGGCGACTCGGGCCTGTTCGAAGCAGCGACCGAGATGAGAGCAGGCCGAGGCGTTGGTGACGCCGGCACAGGCCCAGCCGGGGTCTGGGGATGTCTCGGTCTGCCGAGATAGGCAGAAGTCGGCCTGCTGATGACTCGGTCCACTCCGAGGTGAAGGAGACTCGGCCCATCCGAGTTAACGGAATGCCGGCCCAGCGGCGGCCCGCGCGGGAGAAAAGGTGGAGCGACCTCGGCCTGCTCGAGGCAGAGCGACCTCAGCCCACCCGAGATAAGGATATGTCGGCCCGACACTGCATGGAGAGATCTCGGCCCACTTTCCTTGGAGACGCGCTGGTTCCGCCGGGATTGGAGATATCGGCCTGCTGGGGATGGTTCGGCCCAATCCGAGGTAACGGGAACTCGGCCCAATCCGAGGTAACTAAATCTCGGCCTGGCGCCAATGTATTGATGCTGGCACAGTCGGGTAAGGGAAATGCCGGCCCAGCTTGACCCGACACAGGCCTATGTCGGTCCAGCAGGTGGTATGTCGGTCTGGGCCGTGCCAAACTCGGCCCCGGCTACTTTTTCTGCCCTTTCTTTTATCTTACATCTATTTCTCGGCTGTTTCTTCTACTAACTCAATAAATCCATTAACTTCGGGGTACCCGGGGTTACATCCCCGACACAACCAGACAAGTCCTATGCTATAAAGTGTTATACCAGGATAATTCATATGATGATTGGACAACAGTAGGAAAGATCCTTAAGTAGTTTAAGAAAACCTAAGGATGTGTTTCCATATGCAGTAATGACAAAATATTCGTTGTAATATGTTACACCAATAGTCTTGTCATTGATCCAAATAAATATATCTCAATTAAAAGATGTGTTGAAAAGGGTGGCACAATAGGCTGGAAGAAAGTTCCATGCTGGTTTTGAATGAATTTCAAAATTAAAGTATTGTGATAAATACTACAACAAATGCTAAGTATATAGTGTTGTGTTGACAACAAATAAGGCATTGTGTTGACAACAAATAAGAAGAGTATTTTTGTGTCAAAGAGTTCTTTAGTGAACTTGCTGAATTTCCAAGAATGCTGACACTATGAAGCAACGTTTTCAAATGTTGGTAACATTAGTTTAAGCTGAGGAATTAAAGTCTCACCGGTTGACCAAATATATACAAAGCCATCTCATTAGAGAATGAGTGATGCGTGGAGACGCTAAGAGATGCAAATACAAACGGACCTGAACATGTCAGATCTTTTGATGGAGTTTACCACATGCGAAGCATAGTAATAACACTTGAATGCCATAGGTGTTAAATACTTACTTATTGACTAGATTATTGACTCTAGTGCATGTGGGAGACTGTTGGAAATATGCCCTAGAGGCAATAATAAAATTGTTATTATCATATTTCCGTGTTCATGATATATGTTTATTTTCCATGCTATAATTGTATTAACTGGAAACATAATACATGTGTGGTTGCATAAACAACACCGCGTCCCTAGTAAGCCTCTACTAGACTAGCTCGTTAATTAATGATGGTTATGGTTTCCTAACCATGAACATGAGTTGTTAATTAATTAATGGGATCATGTCATTAGAAGAATGACGTGATGGACAGACCCAACTAAGCATAACAATATTGATCGTTTCATTAAGTTTATATTGTCATGCCTTTTATTGTCAAGTATCCTATTTCTTAGACCATGAGATCATGTTATTCCCGGGTACTGGAAGAATACTTTGGGGACATCAACCATCGCTTCGTGATAGGGTGATCATAAAGGTGTCTTATGGGTATCTCGGAAAGTACTTGTTGAATTACATGAATCAAGACTGGGATTTGTCCCTCCGTGTTTCGGAGAGATATACTCTGGGACCACTCGGTAGTGCACATTCGGTAAAGCTTACAAGCACATGACTAATGAGTTAGTCACAGAGAATGTTGTATTACGGAACGAGTAAAGAGTACTTACCGGTAACAAGATTTAACTAGGTATAGTGATACCGACGATCAAATCTCGGGTAAGTAAAATATCGCGTGACAAAGGAAATTGTATGCGGATTATAGTAGTCCACGACATAATGGTTCAACCGATAAAGATCTTCATTGAATGTGTGGGAGTCATTATGGATATCCTGGTCCCTCTAATTGTTATTGATCGGAGAGGTGTCTCGATCATGTCTGCACGTTCTCGAACCCATAGGGTCACACACTTAACGTTTGGTAACGCTAGAGTAGCTCTGGTATAATTTTGTTAATGGTGTCCGAATATTGTTCGGAGTCTCGGATGAGATCCTAGACATCACGAGGAGCTCCGGAAGAGTCCGGAGGTAAAGATTTATATATGGCAAGTTGATTTCAGGGTTCCGGAAAAGTTCGAGATATTTTCGGCAGTGTCGGAATGTTCTAGAAGGTTCCGGAGGGTCCCACCATGGGGCCCACCTGTCCCGGACGACCAAGGGTGGTCCACTGGTCCATTTGACCAGCCTCCTTGGTCCATGTAGTCAATCAATGGGCATCCCTTAAATGGGGGGTTACCACTCTTGAAAGGAGGGGTTACTACCTTTTAAAGGAGAGGGGGTTACCACTCTTTAAAGAGGAGTTACTACCTTGGGAATTAAGTGGCTACAGCTCTCTTGCCTATATAAGAGATGAGAGAGGCACACCATGAGTGGCTAATCACCGCCGCATCTCCTCCTCCCTCCCGCACACCGCTTGGCGAAGCCCTGCCCGCGGGAACTCTCCACCATATCCACCACCACGTCGTCGTGCTGTTGGAATCGATCCCACCTACTTCTCCCTCTAGCTTGCTGGATCAAGAAGAGGGAGACGTTATCGAGCTGTACGTGTGCAAGCCTCCGGAGGTGCTGCTCGCTTGCGGTGCTGATCGGATCGAATATCCTTAACAACTTCACCGAGCTGCGTTGAATTAAACGTTCAACGCACGTGTTCTTCGAGAGTATGATGAACTACTCTCCCCGTTACTAGCATCTTCTAGATTGGATCTTGAGTGTTGCTTCCGCATGTGAGAGAAATGTTTTTGTTTTCTATCGCGCAAACTCCTACATGATTAACTTGGGTTCTACTGTATTGTCTATTACTGATTCATTGACAATTAGCATACACCTCTCAAAATATATTTTTATACTCTCTATATGCTTTCAAAAACTTAAAAAGCTCTAGCACATGATTTAATCCCTGCTTCCCTCTGCGAAGGGCCTTTCTTTTACTTTATTGTTGAGTCAGTTTTCCTACTTGTTTCTGTCTCCACAAGCAAACACTAGTGTCAACTTTGGTACAACAGTTTTTATATAAATGATGTGTTTAACTTATTATATTCTTTGCCTTCACAATATCCATGAGATAAATATGTTGAAGTTGAAGCCAGTGCTGAAACTAAATCTTCCTTTGTGTTAAGTCAAACACTTTCATTTAGAATTTATTGCTTTGTGAGCTAACTCTTATACAAACTCTTATAGCTCCATTGTCTCCAAGGTATTATTCATGAAAGTTTGCACTTGTATGATTCATTTTGTTTACTCTTTGTTTACTTGTTAGCAAACTATAGACCATTGACTTGGATCACTTCATTCAGTTCGTGTGCATTACATTACTATTTGATCAAGATTATGTTGGTAGCATGTCACTTCAAAAAATATGTTGTTTTTATCGTTTACCTACTCGAGGACGAGTAGGAACTAAGCTTGGGGATGCTTGATACGTCTCAAACGTATCTATGATTTTGATGTTCCATGCTATTATTATATCAATTGCTACATGTTTTGTTTACACTTCATAGCATTTTTATGCATTTTTTGGGACTAACCTATTAACAAATGCCGAAGTGCCAGTTCCTGTTTTCTGCTGTTTTTCTCTTTCAGAAAAGCTAGTCGCAAAATATTCTCGGAATTGGACGAAACTTTGACGGGCGTACATATTTCCACCGACATGATCACGAAGTCCAAAGGGGAGACGGAGACGAGCCACGAGGCCTCCTCGCCACCCTAGGGCGCGGCCCCCTTGTCAGGCGCGCCGGGCCCTGGCGAGGCCGCCTCGAGAAGCTTCCGACGCCGCCCTTTCGCCTATATATTTCCGATGCGCCGAAAACCCTAAAAACACCGATCATATTCCACGAAAAGTTCCGTCGCCACCGTCGTCACCAACCCTAGATCGGGAGGGTTCTGAAGCTCTTCCTGGCACCCTGCCGGAGGGGAGATCATCACCGAAGGGCTCTACATCGCCATGCCTGCCTCCGGAGTGATGCGTGAGTAGTTCATCCTTGGACTACGGGTTCATAGCAGTAGCTAGATGGTTGTCTCTCCACCTTGTACCTCCATGTTTAGATCTTGTGAGCTGCCTAACATGATCAAGATCATCTTATTGTAATGCTACATGTTGTGTTTGCTGGGATCCGATGAATATCTAAAGATATAAACGGTGAGACCCTTGGAGGCTCCTCAGCGATTTGGGCTTTCTGGCCGTCCGATCCTCCCCGCAGCGTGCCTCCGCTCCGTCCGATCACTGCCGGCTCCTGAGATGCGGATGAATAGGGATTTTCAAAGTCGCTAACCGTACCAACCTTACTGCACCCACTCTCGCTGACATCCTACGTGGATCGCCTCTATAGCCCGAGGGCCCGCCAGTCAGCCTCACGCTGCACGTTTAATCGATGTGGCGGACGGGCCAGGGCGGTGCAGATTCGCACTGCACGTCTCTCATTGGTCGATTATGTTCATTTACCGTAATGGGTTTTAGCGGTGCCCCTCTCGGATAGCTTTCTTCGTACGCGCTTCCTCCCCCTCTCTCTCGCTGACGGTGGGCTCCATCTGGTCCGCGGCCCACATGTGGGTTGCCCTGCGTGTGCGCGTCGCTGTTCTCTCCCGTGCGTGGGTGCAAGCTGCGTATTTTCTACAGTACATCGGGGGCACGCTGGGTATTTCGCGTACGTTGCACTGTTCGACGTGTCAGGGAGAATTCGGGCCTGATTTCTCCGTCCGAGCTGGCATGCCTTCATTGGTTGGCGGGTACGTTGCATAGCTAGGAGTCAGAAGGCCCGTTTGTGCGGCACGGTGGCGGCGTTGCAAGTGGTACGCGTCTTAAATGTGGTGCACTCCCCCTTATCTGCAAGTTGTTGCCGACGTAAATACAGTGTACAGGGAACGGGGTATATAGTCATTTTTCTGAATCGGCTGGGTACTGCAGCTCTCATTTCCCCCTTTCCTTCTTACTCTCTGTTCATGCTCGGTTGTACTGTTGCTGTGCTCGATCTGTGTCTTTTTTGTTTGTTGTTGTGGTTGTGCTATTGTGTGATTTTGGGTTTTAATTAGTTCTTTTGTTCATGGCCCTCTCGCAGTGTAGTTTTTTCGTGTTCCCTTTTGTATTTACGATCCGTTGCTTTCACTATTTTATGCTGTCTTTTGACGTGGTTTCTTTTGTTCTTTCGTATGTTGATGTAGGCCGACTTCTTGCTGCGGATTGATCGTGTCTGTATGTCGGCTTCACCCGGGTTGCAAAATCAGGTAATTTTTTTGTTCGTTTGGGATTGTGTTCATCATGTTGTGAATCCATGTGTTTAGTCGACGTCTTTGCTGTTCGTGGACGTTTTGCTCCGTTGTTTTAGTGTTCCCTTTTCTTAACGGATCGTTGTTTTCGATCTTCGCGTTCTACTGTGTTCGTGCCGTGCTGCTAACGATCTTTTGTGTTGTTTTGTCACTACCTTGATGCAGGGCGGTTTCTTGCTGCAGATCTGTATTATTTGTGTGTCCGTTTGCTTTTTTGTCTTTATTATTTTTCTAGATTTTTTTAGTTTTATCGTTTCCTGCGTGCCGGATTCATCTCAGTTGTTAATTCATTTTTTCCCCTTCTGCTTGGGTTCATCCGGTTCCGAATCCTTCTCTCGGTAAACGCATGGGTTATCTGTGGATGTTTTTCGTTATTTCCTTCGTATTCTGCTGTGGGTCCTTTTCGGTATAGGTATGTGTTTCTATGCGGTTTTTCTATTTTCGTTTCTTTGTTGATTTTGTATTTTTATTATACACTGTGGATTGCCTTTTATCATGTGATGTTATTCTGGGCAACATTTGATATGTTTATTATTTTCGTATGTTAAGTTTCTATTAAAACTATTATATTGTAGCAAAATGACCATGTGATCGAGGAAGACGTATCCACATGGTGTCAATCTCTCGGATGCATTCGAGTGAAATAGAAGGATATCAAACAAACCCTATAGCAATTGATTAGGTCATACACATCATATTTTATGATATGTTTATCTTCTTATCTAGAGCAGCAGGAAAAAACTTGAATCCTCAGAACACTTGCATGCTACTTGTTTTACAAGGATCGTATTGATCTAGAAAGCCCTGCATGGTCTGCTACTTTCTATCACATTATCATTTTTGTTCAGAGGCTTACACTTTTGTCACTTATGTGCCTCTTTTGTTCCAAAATGGTGTATGCTTAACTGCGAGTCCATTCTTTTTAGCCTTTTGTTTGTGAAGATTAACAACAGCGAATCCAAATGACAAGCATTGTCATCCTTCTTTATATATAGGCAAGTAGCATAAGTATTACGGTTGCAATTTTAGCATGGGAAGATTTTTGTATAAGCAAAAAAGATGTAGCTCTTATGTTCCTATTGTCAACAACACAACCACCGTTTTAGCTTAGCTCTTATATTCCTATTGTCAAAAAAGAAATTTTTACAATTGATGAAATGAACTACCATAGACAATTAAGTAACTTGAGGATCCGACTAAATTGTCAAACACAATTGTGTGTATGAAGCAAGTCATCCTATTTTAAAAATTGTCACGTATCAATCTATGGCATGCATACATCTTTCCCGAGCACAGAACTGTAAATTATAGTTTCATCACTTTTAGCGAAACAGTCCACATCAGTCAAGCATTTCTGAATGGCCTTGCTACATCTGTTGGAAATTAGGACAGTAAGAATTGGACGTTGTAAAGAAACAATGCAAAAGTTAGTCTTAATAGAGATGTGTGAACCAAACATACCTGCCCTCCATATTTATCTTCCAGACAATTCCATCCATTCAATTATCAAATGTGCTGGCAACACACTTATTGCAATTTTACGGTTATGGTTTTTAAAACCCATATTGAATAATAATATTGCACTATTGAAAAAATACAGTTGATCATAATGAAATTTATACTTGTTTTAAATTAGCCTTGACAAAAAAACATTCTTGATTATCCATGGCTGCTTTTATTGCACAAAGTACGCATTATTGATGTTCTTATGACAAAAAAAATGCTGATGATCTATAATCTGAGATGTACTATTTGTTTGGTATGTCGTACAAGTTAAATTGGTTTCTAGAACTGGAGAACAGATCGAAGTTAATTATTCATATTTTTCTGCAATTTATATTAATCTCTCTTCAACTCCTAGGATTGGAACACATGAGTTAACTTTGTTCTCGACATTGTCCAAAACTTTATTTTTCCAGAAAATCTATATTGTCAACGATATTCAATATATATATACTTATTTTAGTTTTGAAAAAACTGTCTCAGACGGGACCGATGTGCTAAGAAAAATTGTTCTTCATGGTAGCCTCATATACTTATAATCACTGTGTAGTCATGACGGGCGCAGTTGTCCAATGAACACACTTGAAGGAATCAATTTTGGACTGGATAGATAGTTAGCTATTCATATGGGAGCTGATCACTTGTGAGGATACACAAAGATTTAATTACTGAAGTATCCGCTAGGGTAGTGAAATTAAGAGAAACTAAAATAGACATCTATTTCATATGCCACCAAATAGAATGAAATTTTTGTCTATCACCGAAGAGAAGTTGTGTTTGTCCTTAATCAGCTTATTCAAACAGAACAGATTGCTTGGAAACAAAGTCCTAACTATTGAGTTAGAGGGATATTTCCAATATTCTTTTGGTGTAGTAGGTTCTAGAACGTCATCCAATTCAGTTTAAGCACAATTAAGTGAACTGAGCTTCCTGTTTGCAATCAGACTCACTTCCCACCTAACTTGGCATCATCTATAAATGATTTTGAAGTGCATATATCCAAAGGAAGTCTCACAACTGCTACTATAAAGGATATACTAGTGGTATTTGGCGCGGCGCACGCCGCGCCCTTGATGTTAAATTTCGATGATGGTTTGGATTTAAAAAAAAAGAGAAATGTTCAGATTTAAATTGTTTGAAATGAAGACAAAATGTGTGAGTCTTTTGTAAGGCATTTTTTTTTGAATTCTCGAATTTGATTTTCGGCCATGTGGCACGTAATGTTAGCATTTTTTGTGTGTTGTTATGTTGGTATGTCTTCATATTTTTTTTCGATGAGTATGTTTGAATAGAAAATTCTTGATGAATTAATATATTTACATTTTTGATATATGTAAATAACGGTTTTTCTATAGCATTTTTTGTTATATTTTATGGAATATCGGAATATTCGCATAAATGTTGGCTAAAATAGAATATTCAAACATGTTTTTACTTTTATGTGAGTATGTAGCAATTTTGACGATCATTTTTTTATATGTTTTGTACAATATTCAAATGTTTAGTAGTTTGAAAAGTCTAAATATGTTTGTATTTCGACGTGAACATTTAATCGAGATTAGGAGAAGTGCACATGAACTATCTCCAAATGCTGGCAATTTTTTTTAATTGGAATTAAGAAAAAAGCATGTGGATTATCTCTAAATGTTGACAAAATTTGATTTTTTTTTTTGGGAAAGCACATGTGAATCATCTGCAAAAATTGACAAAATTTGACTATTCAATTTTTTTTGCATAATTAGTTTGTACGTATATTTACGATTGCTTTGATATATTACTCCTATTTTTCAGATGGATATGTTAGGAGATTTTTTTCCCGATGCTTTCCTTTTTTGGATTTTTTTACATGCAGTGAGCTCACCTGTTAGGGATTTTTTGACACCGGAAATGATTCTCAGAAGGGGGGAAGAACAGGCAGGCCGGGTCCACCGCTGACGTCCTGTACGGGCTAGTATTTAAATCATGTAAGCTAATATTTTGTTTATGTTGTATTTGTGGGCTTTTCACATCTGAGATTTCATTTCACGGATCATATTCTTGTTTTGATAGAAAAAAAGTGTGAGTTCAAGTTTATGCGAATTAGGCTGAACGTTTACTCATTTGTTTGAGAGCATTCTCCATTTTGCATACCAAGCTTGCTTATGCAACAACGCAGAAATGACAAAATCTGGTTTAATTTTGCGATAATTTTCTCATTTAATATCATATATTCAAAGGAAGTACATTATGGCTATATAAAAATGTTAATCAAGTCGAGCACGAATCTAAAGTTGATATGAAAATGGAAGTGTTCGAGAATATTGCCAGGGGTCAAAACTGTTGGAACTGGAAGAAGGTTACTTTGAGGAGGCTTGAAATTGCGAAATTTGTTTGAATTCGAATGTTTTGCAGATGCACTTTCCTGCAAATATGTATCTAATTTAAAATTGTGGTGTTTCTAAATACGTTTGCCAAATCGAAATGGTCAAATCTGGTTTAATTCTACTATATTTTCCTTGAAAGTAAATAATTTGTAGCATCAAGTAGCTACCAAAAACTGTTCAAATACTGTACAACAATTTGTACAAATCGTTGCAAATTGTTTGAAACATGTTGTAATTAAAATTTGTACAAAGTGTTAGGAACTCTGTAAAACAATACCGTAAAACAATATGTACAAATTGTTAGGAACTCTGTAATGCATGTTCAATCTTAGAATCTGATTTGGAGTTTGAACATACTGATTTTGAATTTTTCTGAACACCTATCTTCCAATATTTTAGGGTTTGATTTGTAAATCGAACATGCTGGTTTCGATTCTATTTTAAACAGTTATTTGCTAATATTTACATTTGTGATACTGTTATGTCGATATTTTTGAGCCCATGATATAAATGCGTATATGTTTCTCTGATTTCTTTGTGTGATCGTTTTGATGGATTATTCAATTTGCATTTCTTTTCCTGATCGTTGCAATGAATGTGTTCATTTTTTTTCCTGGTAGATGTAGCTTAGGTTACTGATAGGGCGTCATTTAGTAGTTTTAGAAATGTTTTAAATATCGTGAAGCAACATATAAAATGTTTTAGATGATTTAAAACATGTTCTATGTCAGTTTTGGTTGTAGGTAAGGTTACTCACATGGCGCCATTTAGTAGTTATAGAAATGTTTTAAACTATCGTGAAGCAATATCTAAAGTGTTTAGATGATTTAAAACATGTTCTGTGTCAGTATTTTGTTTGAAAATACGGTAGTTTAGCAAACAACCTTAAAGTACCTATTCTTCGTTATTTGGAGTTGAAGCATTTCTATTCTGATATACGTAAGCGCATAATACATGTGAAGCGTTTTAATTATGTAAAACATGTTCTATTTTAAAATTAAAACTACGTAATTCATATTTCGAAAAATGGCATAAAGGTGTCAAATGGACGTATATTATGGTTAGCAATAAATATTGAACAATTTAGGCGTTAACTTAACCTTCAGAATGAATCGGTTCGAGAATATTTACAAAGGTGGAAATTGTTGCAATTCAAAAAAACGCGTGCTTCAAAAGAGTTCAGCTTTCAAAATTTGCTGAACCAGGAAAGTTTTGCAATTTCGAGTTTTCTGCTTCCGTGAAAATCCGTCGGAGTTTGTTGTCTTTTAAATTTTATCGAAATTTTCACTAAATTGGAGTGTTGAAGCATGCTTTTTTTTTGTCTGCATGACGCACGCGTTATATTCGAGTGCATGACGCAAGCGTTAACTTAACCTTCAGAATGAATCGGTTCGAGAATATTTACAAAGGTGGAAATTGTTGCAATTCAAAAAACGCGTGCTTCAAAAGAGTTCAGCTTTCAAAATTTGCTGAACCTGGAAAGTTTTGCAATTTCGAGTTTTCTGCTTCCGTGAAAATCCGTCGGAGTTTGTTGTCTTTTAAATCTTATCGAAATTTTCACTAAATTGGAGTGTTCAAGCATGCTTTTTTTTTTGTCTGCATGACGCACGCGTTATATTCGAGTGCATGACGCAAACATTGTATCGTCGGAGGAGGAGGCAAATCCGAACAAACCGCCGAAAATAGCCGGATTTCGAAAGATTTTGGAACCGTGGTTTATTCAAATTTGAAATTAATGTTTTTTATGAGCCTACCGTGATATACTTGTTGAATTTTCCCAAAACGAATGTTTGAATATATTGATTGTCCAGCAAATTGTTTTTCAAAAAAAAAATAATAATAATCTGACATGTGGGACCCACCATGACGTCATGCTGACGTCAGGGCGGCCAGATCTGGCCGCGGCGGCGCCGTGCTCGCCGGCGGCGCGCCGCCACGTTCTGGCACGCGCGGCTCGTCGCGGCCGACCCGTAGGTGGCGGCGCCGCCCCATTTAGGTCGCCGGAGCGGCGCCGGCGACGCGTGGGAGCGGCGGCGGGCAGCGGCGACGGCGACGAAGATTGCGGCGCGGCTGCAGGATTCCGGCGGCCGATACACGGCGAGGAGGGAGCGGTGGCGGCGGCGGAGCACCCCGTGGGCCTCGATCCGGCGGGGGAGCGTCGAAGGGACGGCGATTCGCGGCGGCGGCGCCGCCGACGTCGGACCGTCACGGGAGAAGGAAGGAGGAGAGGGGAAACTGTGACATTTTTACAAAAAAGTACCTGGATTCTCAACTAATTACAGAAAGGTCCTTGAAACGGAATTTTCTGAGAAGGACATGGAATTTCCGCCCCCACGCGTGCTTCTTCGCAAAAAATCCGGGCGCGCTGGGTCGCTGACGCGCGAGCCCACCACGCACTGTAGCACACTGTAGCTAGCTACAGTGCGGGCTACAGTGGCGTGCGCGCGCGGAGAGGCCGCGATTTCGGCCTCCCATTATACAATCGATGATGATAAGCTACAAATCCTCATAAGAAAAAATAAACTCCTTAAATATTTGGTATATTTACATTTGAAGCCATCAGTTGTTTTAGAACGTATATCTAACCAATTGGTTGTTTTTCTTACACCTAAAACTTCATAAGTATAGCTGGTGTAATATTTTTGTGAGATCAAGTAAGTTTTGCTTTTATGGTCTACATCAAATGGCTCAATCCCATTAACTGTACAGGATAACTGAGTTCCAGTAGTCGGAAGATTAATGTACGGAGTCCCATAAATCCATAATGTAGGTGACATTTCAGAAAACAATTAAATTATTGTTCAAGAGAGTTTAGAAGTCACTGGAACGGAAATAAATGAGCATTTGGTTTAACATGGAATGTACATGCTACAGTGACAGAAGGACAATCCTTGGTTTCATGGCGTATAAAGCAAGCATGGCGTCTCACGACCAGATTTGCCACCTGATTGCCAAATAGTCACAGGGATGGCGTAAATTAAGCATAAAGGTTTGGCTGTAGAACAGATGAGAGAGGTCTAACACCTATGCCTACCTTGATGATATCATGGGTCATTGATTCTTCCACTCATCAAGCTCCTTCGGCTAAGAAGTATGTTTTAATTCCTGCTATGGAACATATAAAAGTCCATTCAGTTTTTTGCGCATTTGACATAATAACCTTTTAAAAAGAGTGTAAGGCACCAGAGGTCACGAAGTTGCGCGAAAAGTAAGGATTGGTCACCAAGTTGAAAAACATCAAAACGAGGTCACGAAGTTGTGGAGTAGTCAATTTTTGGTCATTCCGTCACGGTGGGCGTCAAGTTGCTGACGTGGCAGTGTGTTTTTTTACAAAAAACACCTTGAACTTTTATATGTTCTAATTGTTAGGTCCTTCTCCATATTTATTTTCGAGCTGCTAGCCGTGGCTGGGCTGCTCGCCGTGGAGGATTCTTGGGCTCGGCCTACAGCGCCTGGTGCACGCTCGCATAGTGCCAAGATCATGTTATCAGTGTATATCTCCGGTTCAGTTTTCTGCAAGCAGAGCAGCACATCGATCATGCTCTTCTCGTCCTCGCTGCCGCCGTCCAGCCTACGCCGCTCGGCGTCGACGAGCGTCTGGAGGAACGCGTCCCTCCTGTGCACCGCGGCCTCAAGCCTGCGCCTCACGCCGAAAACGTCGACCCACCGTAGCACCGGCAGGAAGTCCCACGCGTGGGCCGCGCCGACGAGCGGCACGATCTCGTCCATGGACTTCTTGAACTCGCGAGCCTCGGGCGACATGTCCGTGTCCTCCTCGGTGCGGGACGTCTTTGTCCGCGCGATGGTCTCCATCAGGACGCTGAGCGAGACCTCGAAGAGCGTCCGCTTCAGCTCTACGAGTGCGGCGCCTCCAGGAGCAGCCGCAGCGGCGCGGCCCATCCGGCGTACCATGGCGCGGCCCATCCGATCGAAGGAGGCCACCAGCATGGATGGGAACCGCGGGCGGTTGGCGAGCACCAAGATGAACGCAGCCGACGACACCACGATGGCGTCGCGGGAGCCGACGCCATGGCTGAAACAGGAGCTCGCTGGAGCCCGTCGAGCTTGAGAGGCGGCGCCGACGCCATGGCTGAAACTCGGACCGCGCCTGCTCGCTGTCGGCGTTGGCGTTCGTGCAGCGCTTCACGGCCACCATGGCGCCCGTGTACACCACGCCGGACGCGGGGTTGCGGATGACGCGGGACGGGTCGAAGCACCGCGTGGCCGCACTGAGATCCTTGTAGGTGAACTCCCGCGGCGAACGCGCCATGGCCTCCGCCGACGCGAGTGAGGATGAAGTCCATGACACGGCCTGGAGCTCGGACTCCTCTGGCACGGCCTGGAGCTCGGACCCCTCTGGCACGCTCCATGACGCGCCGGGCACGGACACCTCCACGACGCCGCTGGGCTTGAAGCCGAACTCCTCGAACAAGATGAGCGGCCGCGAGTCCGACGGCGGCGAGGAAGACGGACGCGGCCATGGTGGTAATACCCCTCCCATGGCTGCGGCGGCCGGCTGCCCGATCTGTACACGCCGAGGTGGGAGAGCGGTCGAGGTAGCCGCGCAGGTCGGCCTCCAGTGCGAGCGCCTCGCGAGCCCAGTCACGGCGAGCAGCCCAGCCACGGCTAGCAGCTCGAAAATAAATATGGAGAAGGACCTAACAATTAGAACATATAAAAGTTCAAGGTGTTTTTTTGTAAAAAACACACTGCCACGTCAGCAACTTGACGCCCACCGTGACGGAATGACCAAAAATTGACTACTCCACAACTTCGTGACCTCGTTTTGAGGTTTTTCAACTTGGTGACCAATCCTCACTTTTCGCGCAACTTCGTGACCTCTGGTGCTTTTAAAAATGTACAACACCTCCAATATTTCATAATGCATTTTACGTTTGTAACATCGGGATTTCAGTCAAAGAAATAGATTGGTCCCTGATTAAAGAAACATTTTATTGTAAATATTGTACTTCACCTTAGAAGTAGGTTTTGACCAAATGCCCATGTTAAACTCGTGTCCACCAAATGATTCCACTCCCTCAACAATACGCATGCATCTACAGTTGGCTCCGACATCATTGGCACTGCTAACATGAAGATATTAAATTGTCAATACTAATTAGAATTAACAACAAAAAAAGCAGATAACATCAGTTGAACAGACCGAGCTGGTTATCTTCTTTTGACGCATCACTTAGCAAAAATTCGGCAAGCTGATCGTCAACTGCTGGTCTAACTTCTGGTCAAATGGTAATACACCTCCACTTCACAAGGAATACTTCAATATTGACAATGTCCAGATGATTCATAATTGTGCCACTTATTCATAAGATGCTAATTTTGAAGGAAAAACTGATATCAAAAAGATTCTCCATGATAGATATAAAAGGTTCAAGACCACGTAAATCTATTCTCCAACTAAAACAAATGCAGTTTTGAACTCCATCAGTAGTTTGTTTTTCCTTTGGTAGTAACCTCGTGCTAAGAGAAAGTAAGGGCCCAAAGATCTAATTTATTGTGCATGAAAAGCGGTTGCCTGGAGATTTAAAGATACAATTAACAGCGAGATTCTCATATGTTATATATTTTCTATCCTAATACGCTAACTGGTTAATCATATTTTGCTCTACAAAATAACTTGAAAATATCAGCTTGCATTAAAATACAATGCTATCATAATACCTGACTGCAGAATTCAAATCCAAAACTATCGGAAAAGCATAAATGTTCATGATCTTTAAATATAGATAGACTTGAACCTGGAAGTAGGTAAACAAATGCCTAGACAGATAATGGATCATGTTAACTACTTGGTATCCTATGATCTAACAACAAAAGCCTTCATCATATTGATAATACTACAAACGCTAGGATCGTCTAATTTTAGATCACTTCTGAAAAAAATAATGCTATGTTGCATCTGGGAAGGAAAAAAAAGATAATCTGTTTCCTTCTAGAAAATATGTAAATTGCTTATCTGCACAAAGTGGAAGTGTGGTATAACTAAAAAATTATACGGAAGGTGCATAGAATCTGTGCTTACCTTGAACTGAAGACCTTCTTAGCAAATCTAACATGTCTATTTATGTTGCCATTGAAGTGATCTCCATGTTCTTGGAAAAAAAATTCCTTTCCTTTTCTTTTCTTTTATTTTCTTCTCTGCCACTTGAGATCTTGAAATACACATAAGTGCATGAAGGAAACAAAACATTAATAATTGTTAGAATCTTTTTGTTAAACTCCCCCAATGGTCCTTGAGCCGATCAATATATACAAGGTTATGCCAGTAATTTTCGTTAGTACATTACCTCTGCAATATAATTCTTGAGAATATCAGAATACATATTTATATTTTTTTTAATGAAGAAGATGTGTGTTTGAAAGCCAGTAGGAGAATCGATGGTGCATCTGTTTTCTTGAGAATCTACAACTGCATATACTTGAAAGGGTCCCCAAATTTGTCAGTAGGCAAATTTCAGAACGCAAGTTACACCACCGTTGTATCAATTAGAGTATGCGAAGTTCAGGACCAACTCTTGCTAAACTTGGGTATCTACGTACGCGAAAATACTGATTTAAGTGTTGCTGAATACTTGGGTATCTACGTACCAAGAAGCGATTGAGGGCTTTGCATATCTATCAAATGCATGTACTGGGTGCGTCAATGGAAATGACATGGTGATACTCTCCGTACCTGGTTAAGAAATAATCTAACTGGCAAGGAGCCAATTTCCGATTTACTGATACTGACCCCTTGTCAAAATATCAGGTTGTGCTAATTCCTCATATATTTGTATGTTGCCTGTACAATGCAATCTATACCTAATAATAAAAGCATTAAGGTTTCTTCTCGTACGTCATTGAAATTACCCTTGAAGTTGCGAAAAATTACCCACCATGCCATCGGTAAGTCACGTAACGCTTCGATCTAAATTTTTTTGCAGTGGACCTTGGCCTTCGCACGTGCACTACATCGTCGTCCCATCGCTCGTTCCTTGACCGTCACGATCTGTGCTCTGGGCTCGTTGGAAACTTTTCCATACAACGTCTCCGGATCTGGAATCTCGAGCGCAATCGATACGGACTCTGCTATGGGTGGAACACTAGCATAAATATGCCTCCCACTAGCGTCGAAGCGGCGCACGCAGCCCTCGAGGCAGTCGAGGTAGAGCCCGGATGCCATGGGGGAGGAAGAGCGAGCCCAGGCCAAAGACGACGACTCCTCCAGGACCATGAGGCGCGACGATGGCTCGCGGCGGCGGCCTGGGCAATCGCAGGTAACGACCACAGGCTTGTAGTTGACACGGCGGTACTACGACGCGATCGTCGGGCTCCGAGGCGCTTGGCACGAACGTCGCCGCGGAGAGTCGTTGATGAGTGCGGCTTCGGCTTCCATGGGGCCTGTGACCTGCGTTGGTGATGGCTTATTTGCCGGTTTCTTCATGAGACGGAGACGGCGTCCTATGTGGCTATGTGGCGTTCTTGGCGGTGAGGCGCGGGTGGCTATGATACAGGGAGAGCAGGCGGAGGAGGTCGGCCATGCATCTTCGGCTGGAATAAGTGCAGGAATTCTGCTCGCCGGCAGCCCGTCACGGGGGTGCGCGGCGACAACGCAGGCTGAGCAGAGGCAGCAGCAGGCAAGGCATGCGGCCGCGGGTGCTTAGCTTGGCGCGCCGGCGACAACGCATGACGACCAGCGGTGGCAGGGTGTAGACCCTGGCGACATGTAGGACAGTAGGAGGCGAGGTCGCCGGCGGCGCGGTCGAAGGACTCGAAGTACCAGAGCGGAGTGGAGTCCGGGTCGGAGCCTCGGAGGCAGCCTTCTCGCGGACCCAAGACGTAGTGATGCGGCGGCTGGCGGTGTCGACGGAGTCGCGGGCGAGGCGGAGGCCTGCGGGTGGACTCAGAGGTTCTTGCGGGAGGAGAGGCCGAGCGCGAGGAGGGAGCACGCGGCGGCGGGCGGGAGGTGGGCGAAGAGGAGGCGGAGCTCGGCGAGGGTCTTCTCCATCTCATGCACGGTGCGGGTGCAGTAGAGAGGCAGAGCGGGTGGGACGGGCTGGCGAGCGAGTAGGAAGTGACGAGGGAGATGAGCGCCGCCCATCTTGCCGGTGCCCGTCGGGCGTCGGCATCTCCAGCAGCGCGTGCCCGCGCGTCCAGGACGCGCTAGCTCCCCCATGTACGCGTGCTGCTCCGGGTAAGATGGCCGCGTAGCCGTAGGGGAAGGGCACGGGCACCAGGCTGGGCCTGGCGCTGCGGACTCCTACTGGCCAGGATCAACTTTCAACCTGGTGGCCTTCGGCAGTGCAGCATCTTCCAAGCAGGCATCGGAAGACGGCGAATTCTTTCATCACGCTGGTAATCCGGGCAGCAAATTTCTTAGCGCGTGCATAGGTTAGTTAGCAGCATGGCCGGCCGTGCCGTATAGATCGTGATTAGTTAGCCGGGTCATGTGGTAGTGGCCAGTGCGCGTGCGTGTGTTAGTGGTGTGTGTGGCCACTGACCTGTGTGCGTGGGTCAGTCTATTTAAGCCTGCGAGCTCGTGTGTGGAGAGAGAGCCAGAGAAGAGGAAGATGTAGTTTATAGGTGTAGTTTCCACGTGCCGAGTGGGGCTCTGCTGGTCATGGAGAGAGCGGCAGAGCGCCCCTCTGGGTATAGTACTGCGTGTGTACCTCCGTGTATGTGTTTACTATGCAAAATAAAAATAGATTGATGTGCTAAGCTGCTGTCTTGAGGCAATTTTAGGTTATATTTTACATTAAAATATTTCTTGTCAAAAGAGAAAAGAATGAATAGAGTGCGCCCACAAACTAAGCTTATTTCATGTCGTCCTATCCACAAAACAAATATGTAGACGATGATTATGAGTTTGTACGCCTAATTGTTTCTCCCGGTGCAACGCACGGGCATTTTTACTAGTTAACCTAAAAAAAGAAATTGACCATATGAATACTTTTGATTGTAAATACCTAACTGTGAATCTAAAATCGTACGTAATAGATAAATCATACAAAAGGCCAAAAGGTCCGTATATGATGATTTGGTATTAATTATTGATTTTATCATAGCACACAATTGCCCAGGATGCCAGCAAAATCAAACTGTTGGAGAATACGGTGGCAGAAACAAATAATATATTGCACAAATCATAGAGATAAGGTCAAAAAATTGATTACCAAGGAGGTAGCGCGCTAGGATCTCTCACGCTGCCCGGTCCAGGGCTCCTTTTGTAGGTCCGCAAGTGCACGCAGCACATAGCAGCTTGATCGATTGATCGTTGCATGCAGCACATAGCAACCCAGGGCGCATGGTACTATCTACCTCCATCGTTGCACATGGCAGCTTGATCGATCGATCGATCGGCCTGCCGGCCGGCCGCACGCAGCACATAGCAGAGTTTTGATCGATCGATCGTTGCACCCAGCACATAGCAACCCAGGGCACATGGTGCTAGCTCCCTCCATCGTTGCACATAGAAGTTTGATCGATTGATCAATCGGCCGGCCGGCCGGCCGGCCAGTACAATTGTGCAAGCTCCTACCAGCCCTAATCATCACTTGAACGCGCCTAATCAGGAGCCTAATCAGGAAACCCTAAGACTGGAGCTGCCTCGTGATCTTTTGGCTTCATCTGTCGAGCTGCGAGTGCGCCGTGTGTGGCCGGCGGCACAATGAGCTCTTCATATCTCATAGGGCATGGATGGAAACCCAATTTAATGGAAAACTAATGAAACGTTTTTGTATTATAATGGCAATGGTGGGCAATTTTCACTTCTGTCTAATTTTTTTTTTCACGCAAGACCTTATGGGTAATCTAACGGTTATATATTTTCAATATATCAAATAAACGGTCAGATGTCTCCAATTATTGTGGGATTTTCTAGGAATTCTCTAATTTCTGGTTAGCCCATAATTTACTTTTAATATATAATAGATTTTTTTTCCTCGGTCGTCTGATATTGTTCCCTTTTACTTTGTTTGTGTTTTTGTAGGCCGTCGGTTAGTTCGATGGATATTTGTTTCGGTTATTACTGTGGTGCACCCTGTTTGGAGATTTTTGGCGTCGGTGGTACCTGCTGATTTACATGGTATGGCTGTCCAATCTCATTTTACATTACATCCGGAAAGTGCTTTTTGCACTCGAGTTCCAGTGCTCATGGCACTTTAAGAAATTCGAATAGTATATTTACAATTTTGAAAAAAAAACTTTAAAAAAATCATGCATGGTGTCAATGGTTTATGTGACAACCGTGCAAAATCTCAATGCTAAATTATCTATATTATAGTGTACACAAAAATGACAAGGTGTGGAACTGTCAAAAAGTTATGGGAAGGAAAAAATTAAATATACATGGTCGGTCCGTCCGACTCGCCGGATGTCGATCAGCTGTTCACCGGGAGTCCATCAGCCAACTCCCGGGAGTCGGCTGAGGCTTAAGAAATGGCATGGTTCGAAAGGAAGCCGACTCTCGGGGAGTCGACCAGTACCGAAAAAAAACAGGTTACTTCATCCGTAAGTCATGACAACACCCGTGAGTAAATTGGTAGGCGACGATTGGCTGTCCAATCTGATTTCACATTACATCCAGAAAGTTCTTTTTGCACTCGAGCTTCAGTGCTCATGGCACTTTAAGAAATTCGAATAGTGTATTTACAAATTAGAAAAAAATCTTAAAAAATCATCCATGCTCTCATTGATTTGTGTGACAACCGTGCAAAATCTCAATGCTAAATTATCTATATTAATCTACACAAAACTGACAAGGTGTGGAACTGTCAAAAACTTATGGAAGGAAAAAATTAAATATACAAGATCAGTCCGTCGGACTCGCCGGGTGTCGACCAGCCTTTCGCCGGGAGTCGATCAGCCGACTCCCCGGGGGCCGAGTACGGCTTAAGAAATTGCATGGTTCGAAAGTAAGCCGACTCCCGGGGAGTCGACCAGTACCGACAAAAAACCAAGTTACTTCATCCGTAAGTCATGACAGCACCCGTAAGAAAATTGGTAGGCGATGATTCTTACCTAGGAAGCCACAATAGTCTATCCGACAAGCGTGCAAAATCTCAATGCTAAATTATCTATACTATAGTCTACACACAAATGACAAGGTGTGGAACCGTCGAAAAGTTATGGGATGGAAACAATTAAATATACAAGGTTAGCCCGTCCGACTCCCCTGGTGTCGACCCGCCGGCTCCCCGGGAGTTGACCAGCCGACTCCCCGAGAGTCGAGTACGGCTTAAGAAATGTCATGCTTCGAAGCATGCATATTTTTTCCAGATTTCTTTGAAACTTTTAAATATACCTTTCATTTTTGTAGAGGAGCAGGAGCACTGGATCTCGGGTGCACGAAATCTCTACTTCATTACATCCCTTAAGGTCGTTCTATTTTGATGTGGTATTTGTCATATGTTTATGCTTTGTTTTTTTTCACTTTCTACATTTGTCAGTATGTCAGTTTTGATGTGTGGCGTCTAGGCGGCTTAGGACTATTTTCTTTATTGTGGAGTGTTCAAGCCGACTCCAGGGGGTTGGCCTTACTGGACCTTGTATTAAAATGGACAAGGCAATATATACGTTTTGGTAGGCTGTCGAGGTTTTGCATTTTTTTTCACCTTCCCCTTGGTCTTATCCGTTTGTCCTCATGGGTTGTCGGCGTCTACTCTGCCGACTAATTGATGCTACGTGTGTTTCTATGCCGTCTTTGTAGGCGTGTATCTTTGTTGGTTTACTATTTATTCTGTCTACGTGTCGTGCGATTGTGTTTTAATGTTCGTTGTTTCTTTTATCCTGTGATGCTGGTCTTTTCTTGCTATAGTTTGTTCATGTTTTTCTCGGTTTCGTTTGACCATGCTTAGTTTTGTCTTGGGGATTATTTCGGGTGCGAGTGTTTTTTATTTTCTCTTTGATGGACAAGGTCACCCCTGCCGACTCCCCGGGAGTCAATCAGTACTGACAAAAAACCACAGTAGCCCATCCACACTTTAATTCATGTACGGCTTAAGAAACGGCAGGCTTCGAAAGAAAGGGACTTGGTTGCCAAACTTACAGAGTAAACCCTCCGACATAAGAGGGCCCACCGTTAAACAACGACATAATAAATACTGACAGAAATGAGAGCAGAGGGAGAGGACTTTATCCACATTAACTTTCTGCACCTGTGCATATTGATTTCTTGCTACAGAGGCTGTCCAATCTGATTTTACATTACATCTGGAAAGTGCTTTTTTCACTCGAGCTCCAGTGCTCATGGCACTTTAAAAAATTCGAATAGTATATTTTCAAATTTGAAAAAAATCATGCATGTTCTCAATGATTTATGTGACAAGCGTGCAAAATCTCAATGCTAAATTATCTATATTATAGACTACACAAAATGACAAGGTGTCGAACCGTCAAAAAGTTATTGGTGAAAAAAATTAAATATAAAAGGTTAGCACGTCCGACTCCCCGGGTGTCGATCAGCCGGTCCCGGGGAGTAGACCAGCCGACTCCCCGGGAGTCGAGTACGGCTTAAGAAATGTCATGCTTCGAAAGGAAGCCGACTCCCGGGGAGTCAGCCAGTACCGACAATAAATCAAGTTACTTCATTCGTAAGTCATGATAGTACCCTTGAGTAAATTGGTAGGGGACGATCCTTATCTAGGAAGCCACAATAGTTTATCCACACTCTAATTCATGTACGGCTTAGAATGTATTTTGCACTCTTATTTTTCACGTTTATAGGATACATCATCTACAACATGCATGATTTTTTTCATATTTCTTTGAAACTACTAAATATACCTTTCAATTTTTTTAAATGAGCAGGTGCCCTGGAGCTCGGGTGCACGAAATCTCTACTTCATTACATCCCTTAAGGTTGCTGTGTTTTGATGTGGTGTTTTCATATGTTTATGCTCTGTTTTTTTTTCACTTTCTACATTTGTTAGTATGTTTGTTTTGATGTGTGGCGTCTAGGTGGCCTAGAACTCTTTTCTTTATTGTGAACTGTTGAAGCCGACTCCATGGGGTCGGCGTGACTGGACCTTGTGTTGAGATGGACAAGGCAATATACGTTTTGGTAGGCTGCCGAGGATTTGCATTTTTTTAAATCTTCCCCTTGGTTTAATCCTTTTGTCCTTATGGGTTGTCGTCATCTACTCTGCCGACTCCACACGTTGGGTGGGTAAATTGAAGCTACATGTATTTCTATGTCGTCTTTGTAGGTGTGTTTCTCTATTGGTTTACTATTTATTCTGTCTATGTGTCGTGCGATTGTGTTTTAACTTTCGTTGTTTCTTTTATCCTGTAATGCTGGTCTCTTCTTGCATTAGTTTGTTCATGTTTTTTCTCGGTTTCGTTTGACCGTGCTTAGTTTTGTCTTGCTGGGGATTATTTCGGGCGTGAGTGTTTTTTATTTTATCTTTGATGGACAAGGTCAGCCCTGCGGACTCCCCGGGAGTCGTTCAGAACCGACAAAAAACTGCAGTTGTCTATCCACACTTTAATTCATGTACGGCTTAAGAAATGGTAGGCTTCGAAAGGAAGGGACTTGGTTGCCAGTGTAGACAAATGTATAGTATACACCAAAGCATCGCAAGAGGAATGGGTTGGGGTCACATCGTTGAACTGACACGGGGTTCTACTCTCTGTTTTGGGGGTTCATCTTGGAGATTTCTTGACTCGGAGGCGCCCGCCAATTCACATGGTATGGCTGTTCAATCTGTTCCACCGCCGTGGCCTGCTATTAAGCTGGGCATTGTGTTTGTAAGGTGCCCTGCAACAGACGGATTTTAAGGCGCCAATGGAGATGTAGGTCCCATCAGCTTCCTTTCGAAGCCTGCCATCCCTTAAGCCGTACTCGACTTCCGGGAGTCGGCTGGTCGACTCTCGGGGAGTTGGACGGGCTGACCTTGTCCGTCGAAGAGAAAATAAAAAATATTCGCGCCCGATATGCACAGGTGCAGATAGTTTATATGGGTAAAGTCCGGGAACGTTCGTGTTCTTGACCGTCTGTTGGATCCGTGTTTTTCCTGTTTGTTTGTTTGTTTGTTTGCTGGGTTCTTAAACTTTCTTTCCTCTTTGTTGCATTTAAGACAACAAGTGTTTGGAGATGACAAGATGCCAAGATAAAAGACGAAGGGTGATCTCTGTCTGCTCTATGTATTTTTTTAGTTCGTATAGGAGTATTACATACGATGGTAGTTGTTCTCAATTTTCGGAGAGCTTCCTAGGGTCGGGTGAAGGCAACAATTTTCTGAAGGCAACACACGAACCATGCCACGTACTTCAAGCAGCTAGGAAGCAGATTCACGTGCGGCACATGGTAGTCACCCACAATTATTGGGAATTAGTCAGAAGCTTGGCAACCAAGTTCCTTTCTTTCGAAGCTTGCCATTTCTTAAGACATATCTGACTCTCGGGGAGTCGGCTGGACGACTTCCGGGAGTCGGCAGGACTGACTTTCTCCGTCTTACTGGTTGTCATTCTCGCCGACTCCTTCAATGTACTATAAAATATGGATGCAATAAAACAAACTATGATTATGGATTTGTTTACTGTGTTGCTATTTGTTTACTATTCTGCTATTAACTTACCTCATTAGTGTTGTTTTATTATCCCTCTCCATGCGGCCTCTATCCCGACACATACCCTTGAATCCTTCTCAAATCACTTTATCGAAATATGTTTTAGGGTACCTTTTCGTGCATATTCACACACAAACATTTCCTACCACACAGGTTATCAGACAGTACCCTTCTAAAAGATATAAAATGTTTTCATATCCGGGAGATTCATGGAGTTGGGACGCACTGGCAGCCCGCTAGATCAACTGTCCCAACCAGCATACTCAGACAGAGATAAAGGGCAGTGACGAGGGGTTAACTCATCAAATCCCATGGTTAAGGACCTAGGGTTGAGATTACGAGGGAGAGAACGTGGTAGGGCTGGTAGTTTCGTCGGCTGACAAGCAAAAGCAGGGATTTACCCAGGTTCAGGCCTCCGGAGAGTAACACCCTACTTCCTGCTTGTCTGGTATTGATCTTGTGAGATTATGCGAGCTACAATGGAGTCCCGGTGAGATGTCGATCTCGCTAGGGTGTTGGTGGTTCGAGTATTGCCTGTCCTGGATCAGCGGCCCTCCTAGCCTTTATATAATAGGCTGGGTCTCGGGAGTTCACAACCGACTCAGATTACATGTAAGGAAAGTCTAAACCGACTATGCCTATGTCTAATCTTGGAGGATACTCCATCTTCGTGGGCCTTCTGTCATGGGCTCCGAGTAGGCTCTTGATAGTTGGGCCTTAGTCGCCACGTGCATCAGGTACCCTCATGGTAGGGTACCCGAGAGGTATATCCCTGTCAGTAGCCCCCGAGTAGTTGTCTGACTCGAAGAATCGGGCATGGACTCATTCGTAAGTGCACGTCATATTCTTTGTACTTGTGTTTATAATTGGAATTCCTGTATGAATAGCACATGTTGGCTATGTCGAGTATTTCATCAACTTCGGTTTTTGCTTATGATAATCAAGGGATAATAGCTTAGTAGACCCGGTACACTCGACGGATCGGGACCGGTTAACTACACATTCGGGCAAAATCTTACTAGCTTTCAATCAAACTAGAGTCCCCGGACTCGAATCTGGAACAAACTGGTCAGACTCGACTCAGGCCGCGGAGGTCTTACTGAATCGATCTGCAGTATAACTTTGAGATTACCCAACACGTCCGTCGGGATTTTTCATCATGTCTGTTGACACGGAAAGTGTAAGGATTAACGTTGCTGGAACGGTCCTTAGCCCAGCTCGAAAGTTCGGCGGGTCTTACCTTTGCACTATGAATACAGCATCCGAGATATTTGCGGTGGATGCAACTCGGGAAATTTTCGAGTATGATTTTGCATCAAATTTTCCTTATATGAAGAGTCGAGTCTTTTGTCGACTGATACTTTGTCATTATTCTATCGGGTGCGCGACAGCGCTCCCGATGGGAGTAGCCCCCGAGATTGTGCTTTATTGCTTGCAATGAAGGATAATCTGAAATCTGTTTATCCCATACATTTTTAGTCGAAGAATTTTTGATACGCTCCCGATGGGAGTATTATGGTTCACTCGAAGCACTATCGACTGTCTTCATGTCTTGTGCTACCCAGTCGAAGGACTGGCTTTTGCTGTGAATGCTTGTACGACTCGAATTGGCTATCAGGTGCAAGACCCAAAGTGACGTCAGTGATGACGCCTGCCTCGACTGCAATTTCTGACAAGCGGTGGCGTACTTGGTGTAGCTGATGGGACTTGACATGCATGTGGGCCCAGTAGGCAGTGTTAAACGAGGCTGGTGCCGTTTGGACTGGATTTAACCGTTCTGGCCCAATTTTCATGGCGACGTGATGATGACTCCTCGTTTTGCGTGCGTAGTGGGTGGAGTGGCCGGCGATGGTTGCCCTCCGTGGCTGCCACGTGTATGGCTAGATATGCAATTCTCCCCACGATCTTGTATCAACGGTGTGGATGCTTTGCGCTGAGGTTAAAAGGGTGTGGCGGAGTAAATAATATTTTCACTTGCCATTCGTGCTCCGCCGCCACTGCTTCTTCCTCCTCTGCTCTACGTATTCTCGCTCTCTCTCCTTAGCCACCACCACCATGGCGCCAAAGAGGAAAACTGCTGCTGTCGCCGCCGCCACGACCGACGCGGCTGCTGTGAAGGGGAAGAAAAGCGCGGCGAGTGCGTCTGCATCCGCCGCCGACCTGAAGAAAGGCGACGGAGACTGGGTAAAATCCTCTATCAAGGAGTCCCATCTTGAGAAGCTCCGCGAGGACGGCCTGCTGCCTCCCGCAGATCAACTTGTTGTTCGCGCGCCGTTGCCCAAGGAGGTACTCCCCGAACCTCGTGGCAACGAGCGTGTTTGCTTTGCTAAATTTCTGACCAGGGGTTCATGTTCCCCCTGCATGATTTCGTTCGCGGCCTGATGTATGCCTACGGGGTGCAAATCCACGATTTCACCCCGAATGGCATACTGCACATTGACTGCTTTATGGTTTTGTGCGAGTGTTTTCTGGGGTTTCCCCTAGCTGGGCTTTGTGGAAGTCAATCTTCCTCGTCTGGCCGAACAAGAGGGGCGGCCGCACCTATCCTTTGGGCGGCTGTGGGATACAAGTGCGCAGCGACACACGCTACTTCGCCCTGAAGCCAGTCGACTCGGCGCAAGGGTGGAGGAAAAAATGGCTCTACGTCTGCGTCGACCAGGAGGGAATTCCGGCGTTTTCGACTTCCAGGCCTCTTGCGAGGACCAATGCCTGGGACCATCGGCTGTCGACTGCGGAAGAGGCGGAGGCAGCGCCCCTTTTGGCCAAGATTGCAGACCTGCTGGGCAATATAACTGGTGTGCATTTGATTGCCACCTTTGTGGAGATGCGGGTGTGGCCGATCCGTGCTCGAGCTCACCCCATGTGGCAGTATGAGGGCGTGCTCGACTCCAGTCGAATGAGCAAGGAAGAGCTGTCGAAGAACGAGCTGGTGGCGCATGTGCGATCCATCACCAACATCAAGGGAAGCGACCCTTGCAACGTCGATTGTCCTGTCACTCCATATGGGACTGACAGGCCTTTGCCAGAGGTTAGTGCTCTGTATGTATAGATTGTTGCCATCCAGCGTTTGTCAGTGTTGTTGTTGTATCTCTAGCTTTTTTGACTGTCAGTTGTGATATGTAGGGTCATTTGACTGCGTCGACTCTTCCTCCACTTCCAGGGGATGGCCCAACTGCGGAAACAGAGGTGCAAGAGGTGGAGGCAAAGGGAGGGGAGGAGTCGCCTCTACCTTCGGCCACCACTTCTCCTATGGAGGATATCGAACAGGAAGAGGTGGACGAGGCACCTACTGAGGATCCGCCCGCACCCGACAATGTGGGTGAGGCTCGCACCCGCAAGCGCCGTCGCGTGCTCCAAGGGGTGTCCTCCTCTATGAGCTCACCCGCGAAGGAAGCGAATTTGAAGGACGATGGTGACTCAGGCTCGCCACCTGCTGCCAAAGCCACTCCTTTGACGGTATGCCCGTCGAGCTCCATGCCTCCTCCCCAGTCGAGCGGGACGATGCTGTTTGGTGGCCCGAACTTTGACAACCTCGACAGTTAGGAGGAAGAAGAGCACAGGTTTGTTCATGTGCTTTTTTTATGGAAATATGTGTTGTCATATTTTTGCTTATGCTATTCTTCTTTTGTCACTTTGCAGTGCTGAGACTGATCATCCAGCAAGTTCTCCAGTTGCGAGGACCTCGACTCCGGAGCACCCGGAAGTATCTCCTGCTGCAACTGTGGACGTTCAACCAGTGGCCACGGCAACTGCCATTGAGACAGCCAAGATTGCGAGTGGTGCGACACTAGAGGTCGGGACATCTGCTGCAAAGTCTACGACTTAGATGGACCACGTAAGTGTCGTTTGTTGATTCCGCATATCTTGCGACTGGTTTGTGTATTACTTATGCTACTTTCATGTGCTTGCAGCCCTTCTGTCGTGGCCTGATAGAATCCGACAAAGCTTTCGTCCAGGTGGAGCAGGAGAGGGACAGTCTGCGCACCAACTTGGAGCAACTCAGCCGTAAGCTTATTTTCGCTTTTGTACTCGAGAGTCTTTTGTACTGGTTTACTTGGCTGATTTTTGAATTGTCTCTTGCCATCGGATTTAGGTGACAAGAAATCGGCTGAGACCCGGGTGAAGGAGCTAGAAGAAGCTCTTGCCGCTCAGGCTGTCGAGTCGAAGAAGGCCGCGGATGCCGCCAAGGACTCTGCCGCTGCGCACGAGAGAGGGTATGCTGAGCGACTGGCTGGCCTTGCTCAGAATGTGAGAGGTAGGTAACTTTCCCCTTGTTATGCTTTTCTTGTAACCGTCGAGTACTTTGAAATAATTTTTCCTCTTTTTGGCTTTTGTTGCAGAAGCTATTGGTGTGCCAGCACCTTCGGACATGGTCAGTGATGATTTGTCACTCGACCATGTTATTGGTGATCTGGGCGCCATGTTTGTCCATGCAAAAGATGCTCTCGCCAAGTCCACCAGCACCCTCGGCGCCGTGTACAAGGAAGTGCTCCCACAAGGCGAAGTATCGGCGACTGCAGATGGCTTCGCCGATGTTCTTGGCCCAGGCACTTCGACCATGGCAAGTTTTGCTCGCGTACTCACGGTACGCGGCTCGGAGTCTACCCTCAAGCTCATATTAGGTCATGGGATAGAGGGTAACTTCGAGGCGGCTATGTCTGATTTCCCTCGGAAGCCGAACGGGAAACCAGTGTCTCTGAAGCATGTTAATGAGCCAGCCACACGACTGGCCAACATGTTTATGGCCACCATGGAGCCCCGAGCAGCAGAGGTCGCCACTCGTGAGAGTAGGGCTAGGTCGGAGTCTGTGTCCTAGATATAGGGCAGCCGAACCTTTATCTATGCCTTGTAATTATACCATATGATCACACGAGTATGCGTGTGCTTTTGCTACACTTGTATGAATTTAGTTCCTTTTGTGTTTTTGCCTGAAAGGATATATGCTGTTTATGCTTGCGTGAGTTTTGTGATGAATTTCTCATTTCTGACATGAGATTTTTTGTGATGCTTTGAACAGCCATGGGCACCCACTACTTCAGTGAGTTCCTCGCGACCCTGTGCTTTTACCCGATCTCGAGCTCAAGTGGCAAACGATACCAAAGTAATCGGCTACATGAGAACTCGAATCGGGAAATTGGAGCAAGAATTAAAGAGTGTCCAGAGCGAGCTGGATATGCTGAAGGTGAGGCCTGCTTTGTCCACTCAACGAGAGGATTATGTGCTTGGGGAGATGGAGATTGTGAACAGACAACTCGATTGTAAGCACAACTGCTGCTCTGCTTTCAAGAATTCTTTGCCTGTCCTATTTTGTTGACTCGAATTGCATTGTTGCAGGTTTTGTTTCGGACTTCCAGGTGGAGCGAGCTCGTATTGATGAGCGATTGGATAATGCTACTGACGAGCCATCGACTGGTCGTCAGCATTTTTGGCTGGATAGGAACCGGGCGCGCACACTCGCTACTTTGAAGGATCACGCTTGGCGAATGACGCAGCTGCTGGAGTTATGCAGGGTTGCGTTCATTCGCATCAATCAGACTCTGTTTCCAACAGGGCCACAGCCACAAGGAATCAATGCCTTGCTCGATCTTTTTCGTAGTGCAGGTCCTATCCGGGATTTTATTACTCAGAAACTTGTGGATGGAGCTAACGCGACGATGGCGTACATCAGGAGTTAGCGGCCAAACATGGTCCTGCAACCACCCGCAATTGGAGTGAATTTGTCCCAGGAAGATCTTGATAGCACCGTGATTTCTGCGAGGATGATGGTCGAGCAAAATCACGCTCAACTGTTTGGCCCTGTTTTGTCCGTCAAGGACGAGCCTAAAGATTAGGACCTTTATGTATAGGGGCAGCCCCCGAGTGTAAATTCGCCACTTGTATGTAATACAAAGTGTTTGTTTGAATTGCCGCAGCCCCCGAGTCTATTGAGTGGGGTTTATGGAATATTTGGGATGTGACCGAGTAACTGCACAGCCCCCGAGTGTTCGAGTGTGTCTGCGAAGTATTTGTTTTCAACTTTCCTTGTGAGACTCAGCCCCCGAGCATGCGAGTAGGGTTGAGAAACTTCGTGTATGAACGTTTGTGACCCAGCCCCCGAGCGTGCGAGTGGGTTTTGCGTTTTTGTTTGAACTTTTGTGACCCAGCCCCCGAGTATTCGAGTGTGGCTGGGGTATTAATTTTGAGGGAGCGAAAGCTCGTATTTTTGATGGCGCAGCCCCCGAGGGTTTCGGGTGCGGCCAAGGTATGTGCTAGTAAATTATGCGAGTAGTAAACAGAGAGAAATATGAGGAACATTGATTATATTCCACTTTTGAATATTAAGCTGCAGGCCGCCTCATTAAAAACCTTCCAGCCCCCTTAGGTACCCTGGAAGGAAAAAAGCGCGTCTGGAACCTGCAGCCATCCGACATATTTGCCTATTACATTGTGCGACTGGGCAATCTAAGCATAGAAACGGCGCAGCTGCGCAATGTTCCAAGGATTGTGCGAGAGTTCGCCTGTCTTCGCATGCTTCAGTCTGTACGCGCCACCACCAATGACTTCGGTGACGATGAAGGGTCCTTCCCATGGGAAAGCGAGTTTGTGCACCTTCTTTTGCTTCAGTCGAAGTACCAGGTCGCCAACCTCGAAGGACCAGGTGCGCAGTCAACGGCTGTGGCAGGTGCGGAGATCCTGCTGATATACAGCTGTGCGAGCCAGGGCAGTGTCGCGTGCTTCTTCGCGTAACTCGACTGCATCTTCGAGTGCTTCATCTGCGTCGTCTTCGTTGTATGCTTCGACCCTTGATGCATCGAATCTTACATCGGATGGCAGGATTGCCTCTGCGCCGTAGACCATGAAAAATGGGGTGAACTGCGTTGAAGCGTTAGGAGTTGTGCGCAGGCTCCATAGCACCGACGGGATTTCTTCGACCCAGGCCCCCGCGGCTCTTTTGAGTGGTACCAGGAGGCATTTCTTGATTCCGCTGGTCACGAGTCCATTGGCTTTCTCGACTTGGCCATTGGACTGCGGGTGTGCCACGGATGCATAGTTGAGCGTGATGTCTTGCTCTTTGCAGAAGGAGCGGAATTCTTCAGCCGTGAAGTTTGTACCGTTGTCAGTTATGATGATGCTGGGCACGCCGAATCGGTATATGATGGTCTTTATGAAATTGACTGCTGTAGTGGCAGTCGAACTTGTGATAGGGACTGCTTCGATCCACTTTGTGAACTTGTCGACTGCCACCAGAAGGTGAGTATGCCTCCATGGGAGGATTTTTTGAGTGGCCCAACCATATCGAGTCCCCACTTGGCGAAGAGCCAGGCCAGTGATATTGTCTTCAACGCTGATGCGGGTGCATGCGGCTTTGTGGCGAATTTCTGACAGCCGATGCACTTTCTGACTATGTCCTCCGCGTCCTTGAGTGATGTTGGCCAGTAAAACCCTGCTCGAAAGGCTTTGGCTACGAGTGATCGACTGCTGGTGTGATGACCGCAGGTACCTGCATGAATATCTCGAAGGATGGCTTGGCCATCTTCGAATGCGATGCATCGTTGGAACATACCTTATACGCTGCGCTTGTATAGTTCGCCGTTAATGACGGTGTATGCTTTGGATCATCGAGTGACTCATCGCGACTCTGTTATGTCTTCGGGTACCTCGCCGCGGAGTATGTATGCTAGGAAAGGTTGAGTCCAAGTTGGCTCAATGAGGAGTACCTCAACTGGCGGGTCATCTGTGCTGGGTGCCTTGCTCTTGGCTGGTGCGGTTGATGTAGGAGCTGTCCGTTTTTGCTTGATGGATCTGTGCTCAATGCGCTCGAGAAAGACACCAGGTGGAACTGGTGCTTTCGTCGAGCCTAGGTTGGCTAGCATGTCTACTTCTTCGTTGCTTTCTCTCCCTATGTGCCGCAACTCGCAGCCTTCGAAGCTGCCCTCCATTATGTTGTACAGGTCATGGTAGGCAATCATGTTGTCTGCTATGGCATCGCAGGCCTTCATTGTTTGCTGCACCACCAAGTTCGAGTCACCGTAGATCATTAGTCGAGTGCACCCGAGGGCTTTGGCCATCCGCATGCCATGGATTAGAGCCTCGTACTCAGCTTCGTTGTTGGACGGTTACTCGAATCTCATCTGCAGGACATAGCGAAGCTTGTCGCCTTTTGGTGATATGAGGATGACACCTGCGCCTGCACCTTCGTTTTTCTTTGACCCGTCGAAGTACATAGTCCATGAGTTGGAGACATCTGGTGCTCCTGGCAACTGAGCTTCGATCCACTCGGTGTGGAAGTCAGGTAAGACTTGTGCTTTGATGGCCTTCGGGTGATCATACCTGATATCTCTGGCACTAGCTCAATGAGCCATTTTGCGACTCGCCCGGTTGCGTTGGGGTTTGTGAGAATGTCCCCGATCCCTGAATTGCTGATTATAGTGATCGGTGTTCTGCGAAGTAGTGCGTCAGCTTACTTGAGGACATGAACACGGCGTAGGCCAGCATTTGATAGTGCGGATACCGCTGCTTTGATATGGAGAGGACCTTGCTCAAGTAGTAGACTGGGCGTTGTATGTTTTGGGCGTGTCCCTCTTCCATGCGTTCGACCACCAGTACGGTACTCACCCCCCTATTAGTTGCAGAGACATATAGGTATAGTGGCTCACGTTCCCTTGGTGCGACGAGGACTGGAGGGCTTGTGAGGACTCGCTTGAGATCGGCGAAAACTGCTTCGGCTTCTGACGTCCACTCGAATTTGTCAGCTTTCTTCATCAGTCGATAGAACGGGAGTGCTTTTTCACCTACTTTGCTGATGAAGCGACTGAGCGCCGCCACTTGACCCGCTAGTTTTTGGACGTCATGCAGCTTTGAAGGCCTTTCCATTGTCAAGATGGCCTGTATTTTCTCCGGGTCTGCTTCTATTCCACGAGCCGAGACTAGATACCCCAAGAGTTGTCCGGCTGGGATGCGGAACGTGCACTTCTTCAGGTTGAGCTTGATGTGGAAGCGTTTGAGGTTGGCGAACGTCTCTCGTAGGTCGTCGAGTAGTGTATTTTCTTCCCTTGTTGTGATGACGATGTCGTCCTAATGCATGTAAAATGCATACATGAACTTTGCATTATATTACTTATATTTCAATCATATTTGCATCATATAAGGGTTATATCATTGTTTTATATTGATTTTGGGAATATTTCACAGTTTCCCTATTTTTCTGGAATTAACCCTGCACTGCCAGAAACCCTATTTTCTATATTTTGATGTTTCATGCTTATTTTATATCAATTGTCACATGTTTTATATACACTTTATATTATATTATGGCATTTATTATACTAACCTATTAATAGTTGTAAAAGTGCACAATGTTCTTGTTTTACATTTTGATGTGTAGGAATTATCAAAAATACAAGAGGAAATCTTGTTGGAGTCGAATTGGGACTTTCCTGAAATCTGCCTGAAAACTCTTTTTGAAGATGGTCACGTACCGGACAGAAGACGACGTCTAATAGAAAAAGTCTAGTCGCGAAAGTTGTCCAAAATGTCGCGAGGAACGTTCTAGACTTAAAATTCGGCCCAATCGAGTCCGGACGGCCGAGCAAAGCCCGATCTACCGCAGCCCTAAATGGGATGACGGAAATCCGTGAGACTATATAAAAAGAGGAAACCTAGCTCAAAAACACACACGAATTTTCCTCCTCCAAGGCAGCCGCCGGGGGGTGGAAACCCTCCTCCATACCAGCACTATCTCCAAGGAAGAAGGGCGGCCAAGGGCCGCTGCCCCCAAGGGCCGACGCCGCCTCCAAGGCCGCCACCGTGGCTGCCACCGTGATACGTCTCCAACGTATCCATAATTTCTGCTGTTCCATGCTTATATTATACCATTTGCTACATGTTTTATATACACTTCGTATCACTTTTATGCATTTTCTGGGACTAACCTATTAACAAGATGCCACAGTGCCAGTTCCCTGTTTTCTGCTGTTTTTGGTTTCAGAAAGTTACTTCTGGAAATATTCTCGGAATTGCACGAAACAAAAGGCCAGTCCCTATTTTTCCAGCACGTACACGGAGTCCGAAGGAGAGACGAAGAGCCACGAGGTGGCCAAACCACAGGTGGCCGGCAGGGGCCCACCGCGCCGCCTGTGGTTTGGGCCCCTCGGGGGTCCGCCGACATCGCCCCTTCGCCTATTTATTCCCCGAGACGCGAAAACCCTAAAACACCGAGCCTTTCATCCAGAACATATTCGCTGCCGCCGCCGTCGTCAACCCTAACTCGGGGGGTTCTGAAGCTCTTCCCGGCACCCTGCCGGAGAGGGGAATCATCACCGGAGGGCTCTACATCGCCATGCCCGCCTCCGGAGTGATGCGTGAGTAGTTCATCCTTGGACTATGGGTCCATAGCAGTAGCTAGATGGTTGTCTTCTCCACTTGTGCCATCATGTTTAGATCTTGTGAGCTGCCTATCATGATCAAGATCATCTTATTGTAATGCTACATGTTGTGTTTGCTGGGATCTGACTTATATTGATACCTATGTGGAGCTGAATATTATATTATCATGTCTATGTCATTTGTGATCTTGCATGCTCTCCGTTACTTGTTGAAGCCTTGGCCAAGTGAATACTTGTAACTCCAAGAGGGGGTATTTATGCATGATAGTTGGGTTCAACCTCTATTTAACCTGGGATAGTGACAGCAAGTTCTAAGGTTGTAGATGTGTTGTTGCCACTAGGGGTAAAACAGCAATGCTTTATTCAAGGATGAATGTATTGTTTACATTACGCACATTACTTAATGCAATTGTCTGTTGCTTGCAACTTAATACTGGAAGGGGTACGGATGTTAACCGGAAAGTGGACTATTTAGGCATAGATGCATGCTGGATAGCGGTCTATGTACTTTGTCGTAATGCCCAAATGAATCTCATAGTAGACACCACAGCTCACACATGCATGTTATATGCACTTATCAATTGTCAATTGCCCAGCTGTAATTTGTTTACCCAGCATGTTAGTTATCTTATTGGAGAGACACCACTAGTGAACTGTGGACCCCGGTCCATTCTTTTACATCTGAAATACAATCTACTGCAATCATTGTTCTCTACTGTTTTATGCAAACAAACATCATTTCCATTCGATACGTTTAACCCTTTGTTTTCAGCAAGCCGGTGAGATTGACAACCTCACTGTTAAGTTGGGGCAAAGTAATTTGATTGTGTTGTGCAGGTTCCACGTTGGCACCGGAATCCCTGGTGTTGCGCCGCACTACACTCCTTCACCAACACCTTCGAAGCAAACCTCGTTTTCCTACTGGTTCGATTAAACCTTGGTTTCATACTGAGGGAAAACTTACTGCTGCACTCATCATACCTTCCTCTTGGGGTTCCCAACTGACGTGTGACGTACAAGCATTGTTTCTGGCACTATTAACTAGAGCCACCAACACGTTTTCTGGCGCCGTTGCCGGGGAAAACCGAATTGCTTCTGCAAGGGGAGTCTCTCACACCCAATCTCTTTACTTTGTTATTTGTCTTGCTTAGTTTATTTTTATTTAGTTTGTTTGCTTCTTTTATCAAAAACACAAAAAAATTAGTTACTTGTTTAATTCAGTTTGATTTTGTTTTTCAAAATGAGTACTCCTGAGAACACTAAGTTGTGTGACTTCACTAGCACAAACAACAATGATTTCATATGCACTCCTATTGCTCCACCTGCTTCTACAGCAGAATTTTATGAAATTAAACCTGCTCTATTAAATCTTGTTATGAAAGAGCAATTTTCTGGTGTTAGTACTGATGATGCTGCTGCCCATCTTAATAACTTTGTTGAACTTTGTGAAATGCAAAAGTATAAGGATATGGATGGGGATATTATAAAACTGAAACTTTTTCCTTTCTCCTTGAGAGGAAGAGCTAAAGAATGGTTGCTTTCTTTGCCTAGAAATAGTATTAATTCTTGGACAAAATGCAAAGATGCTTTCATAGGGAAATATTATCCTCCTGCTAAGATTATATCCTTGAGAAGTAGCATTATGAATTTTAAACAACTTGATAATGAACATGTTGCTCAAGCTTGGGAAAGAATGAAATCTTTGGTGAAGAATTGTCCCACTCATGGACTGACTACTTGGATGATCATCCAAACCTTTTATGCAGGATTAAATTTTTCCTCAAGGAACTTATTGGATTCAGCCTCTGGAGGAACCTTTATGTCCATCACTTTAGGTGCAGCAACAAAGCTACTTGATGATATGATGATCAACTATTCCGAATGGCACACCGAAAGAGCTCCTCAAGGTAAGAAGGTAAATTCTGTTGAAGAAACCTCCTCTTTGAGTGATAAGATTGATGCTATTATGTCTATGCTTGTGAATGGTAGATCTCATGTTGATCCTAATAATGTTCCTTTAGCTTCATTGGTTGCTCAAGAAGAGCATGTTGATGTAAACTTCATTAAAAACAACAACTTCAACAACAATGCTTATAGGAATAATTTTGGTAGCAACAATTATAAGCCTTATCCTTCAAATGGTTATGGCAATTCTTATGGTAATTCCTACAGCAACAATAGAAGTGTGTCCTCTGATCTTGAAGCTATGCTTAAAGAATTTATTAGCACACAAAAAGCTTTCAATAAAACTGTTGAGGAAAAGTTTGAAAAAATTGATGATCTTGTTCTAAAGTTGATAGTCTTGCTCATGATGTTGAAATTCTAAAACTGAAAGTTATGCCTAATGAAGTTAAAGATATTAAGTCATTTGCTACAGCAAATGCCATCCAAGTTCGAATTGATAATAATATTAGGATGTTGGCTGAATTGCATGCTAGGTGGGAAAAAGAGGAAGAACTTGAAAAAGAGAATAGTATAGTTAGAGTTTGTACTATCACCACCACTAGTAATGCTAATGTTTCACATGCTAGTAAACCTCCTACTATTGATGGTAATGTTATTGGTGTTGTAATGTCTCTACTACTTCTGCAAAGCGTTTGAAATTGCCTAAAACTGCTGAAACTTTTTCTGATAAAAGTGCTGAAATTTTTCAAACTATTGGAGACAATGGTTCCACCACCATTGACAATAATGATTTTGATTTTGATGATTGTAACATCTCTGAAGTTATTATGTTCTTGCAAAAATTAGCTAGAAGTCCCAATGCTAGCACTATTAATTTGGCTTTTACAAAGCATATTACAAATGCTCTTTTGCAAGCTAGGGAGGAGAAGTTGAAACTTAAAGCTTCTATTCCTAGGAAATTAGAAGATGGTTGGGAACCCATCATTAAGGTAAAGGTGAATGATTTTTATTGCAATGCCTTGTGTGATCTTGGTGCAAGTGTTTCAGTTTTGCCCAAGAAGCTTTATGATATTCTTGATTTGCCACCTTTGGAACATTGTTATTTGGATGTTTTTCTCGCTGATAATGCTATGAAGAAACCTTTGGGGCGAGTTAATGATGTTTTTATTACGTAAAAATAACCTTGTCCCCGTTGATTTTATTGTTATGGATATTGAATGCAATGCATCTTGTCCTATTGTTTTGGGAAGACCTTTTCTTCGAACTGTTGGTGCCATCATTGATATGAAAGAAGGTAATATAAGGTACCAATTTCCTCTCAAGAAAGGTATGGAACACTTCCCTAGGAAGAGAATGAAGTTACCTTTTGACTCTATTGTTAGAGCAAGTTATGATGTTGATCTTCTCTTGACAACACTTGATTTTCACTTTCTGCGCCTAGCTGAAAGGCGTTAAAGAAAAGCGCTTATGGGAGACAACCCATCGTTTTTATTTGCTGTTATTTTTGTTTTCTTTGAGTCAAGGAGTTTTGTTACTTCTGTAGCAACTCCTTTGTATCTTTATTTTATCGCAATGTTGTGCCAAGTAAAGTTCTATATTGAAAGTTGATGCAAGATTTGGATTTCTGCGCAGTGACAGATTTTTAGCTGTCACGGATTTGAGCTTATCTCCCTGTAGAAAATTCAAAAAATTCTGAGAAAAATCACGCATATTCCTGAGATATGTACGCAACTTTCATTATTTTAGGCCAGATCCATCTGAGCAACTTAAGTGCCTCGAAAAAATTCGTCATTCCAGACTGTTCTGTTTTTGACAGATTCTGCCTTTTGTTTTGCATTCGCTCTTTTACTGTGTTTGTGTGGATTTCTTTGCTCCACAAAGCATTGGTGGCTGTAGCTAATGTCCAGAAGCTTTGGGATTGATTGTATCATTACAGAATATGAGAATTTTTGATTATGCACTAACCCTCTAATGAGAACTGTCTTGAGTTTGGTGTGAAGGAAGTTTTCAAGGATCAAGCGAGAAGGGTGATATTATGTGATCAAGAAGAGTGAAAAGCCTAAGCTTGGGGATGCCCCCGTGGTTCATCCCAACCATATTCAGAGAGACTCAAGCGTCTAAGCTTGGGGATGCCCAAGGCATCCCCTTCTTCATCAACAAACTTATCAGGTCATCTCTAGTGAAACTATATTTTAATTCTTTCACATCTTATGCGCTTTACTTGGAGCGTCTGTGTGTTTTTATTTTTGTTTTTGTTTGAATAAATTCGGATCCTAGCAATCCTTGTGTGGGAGAGAGACACGCTCCGCTTTTTCATGTGAATACTCATGTTCTTCACTTATATTTGTTGAGTATTCTTAACTAGCTACTGCAGTGCTTTTAGCTCCTGTTTTTCATGCATCTCTTCGAGCTGTTAGCACTTGTTTATAAATACTCTCTTGCTGCATTATATTATCATTTGGAGAGTTTATGTTTAAATAAATTATTGGTGTTTGTTTGGAAGAAAGAAAATGCTACATGTAGTAGTTGGTATTGGAAAAGACATATGCATTCTTGTAGATCATTGTCTTGTTTTGATTTGATGCTTTGCAATTGTTTTGAGCTCTCAAGTAGATCATGTTTAAGCTCTTGCATCATGTAGTTAAAGCCTAGTAGTGGAGAACTACCGTAGAGCTTGTTGAGACTTGGGATGCATATTTGTTCTCTCTAAGGTCTAGATATTTTCTGGTAAAATGTTTGAGCAACAAGGAAGACAGTGTAGAGTCTTATAATACTTGCAATATGTTTTTATGTGATTCTTGCTGTACCGGTTTATACTTGTGTTTGCTTCAAACAACCTTGCTAGCCTAAACTCTGTACTGAGAGGGAATGCTTCTCGTGCATCCAAAACTTGAGCCAAAACCCATGCCATTTGTGTCCACCATACCTACCTACTATGTGGTATTTCCTGCCATTCCAAGTAAATATTTCATGTGCTACCTTTAAACTATTCAAAACTTTATTACTCCTTATTTGTGTCAATGTTTTATAGCTCATGAGGAAGTATGTGGTGTTTTATCTTTCAATCTTGTCATTTACTTCTGACAGACTTTCACCTGGACTAGTGGCATATACATCCGCTTATCCAATAATTTGCAAAAAGAGCTGGCAACGGGGTGCCCAGCCCCAATTAATTACAACTTTCATTAATAATTCTCTTCACATGTTTTGCCCTGATTTATCAGTAAGCAACTTAATTTTGCAATAGACACTCCTCCATGGTATGTGAATGTTGGAAGGCACCCGAGGATTCGGTTAGCCATGGCTTGTGTAAGCAAAAGGTTGGGAGGAGTGTCATCTATAAAGAAACTAAAATACATGTGTAAACAAAAGAGAAGAGGGATGATCTACCTTGCTGGTAGAGATAACGTCCTTCATGGGAGCCGCTCTTTGAAAGTCTGGTTGACAAGGGGGTTAGAGTGCCCACTACCATTCGTTGACAACAACAAACACCTCTCAAATACTTATTTTGTGCTCTCTATATGCTTTCGAAAACTTAAAAAGCTCTAGCACATGATTTAATCCCTGCTTCCCTCTGCGAAGGGCCTATCTTTTACTTTATGTTGAGTCAGTTTACCTACTCCTTTCTATCTTAGAAGCAAACACTTGTGTCAACTTTGTGTGCATTGATTCTTACATATTTACTTATTGCACTTGTTATATTGCTTTATGTTGACAACTATCCATGAGATATACATGTTACAAGTTGAAAGCAATGCTGAAACTTAATCATCCTTTGTGTTGCTTCAATGCCTTTTACTTTGAATCTATTGCTTTATGAGTTACCTCTTATGCAAAACTTTTTGATGCTTGTCTTGAAAGTACTATTCATGAAAAGTTTTTGCTTATATGATTCATTGTTTACTCTTTATCTATTTGTTAGCAAACTATAGATCATTGCTTTGAGTCACTTCATTCATGACATGAGCCTTGCAATATATTGATCAAGATTGTGTGAAAGCATGTCTCCTCAGAAATTATTTGTTGTTATCGTTTTACCTACTCGAGGACGAGTAGAACTAAGCTTGGGGATGCTTGATACGTCTCCAACGTATCCATAATTTCTGCTGTTCCATGCTTATATTATACCATTTGCTACATGTTTTATATACACTTCGTATCACTTTTATGCATTTTCTGGGACTAACCTATTAACAAGATGCCACAGTGCCAGTTCCCTGTTTTCTGCTGTTTTTGGTTTCAGAAAGTTACTTCTGGAAATATTCTCGGAATTGCACGAAACAAAAGGCCAGTCCCTATTTTTCCAGCACGTACACGGAGTCCGAAGGAGAGACGAAGAGCCACGAGGTGGCCAAACCACAGGTGGCGCGGCAGGGGCCCACCGCGCCGCCTGTGGTTTGGGCCCCTCGGGGGTCCGCCGACATCGCCCCTTCGCCTATTTATTCCCCGAGACGCGAAAACCCTAAAACACCGAGCCTTTCATCCAGAACATATTCGCTGCCGCCGCCGTCGTCAACCCTAACTCGGGGGGTTCTGAAGCTCTTCCCGGCACCCTGCCGGAGAGGGGAATCATCACCGGAGGGCTCTACATCGCCATGCCCGCCTCCGGAGTGATGCGTGAGTAGTTCATCCTTGGACTATGGGTCCATAGCAGTAGCTAGATGGTTGTCTTCTCCACTTGTGCCATCATGTTTAGATCTTGTGAGCTGCCTATCATGATCAAGATCATCTTATTGTAATGCTACATGTTGTGTTTGCTGGGATCTGACTTATATTGATACCTATGTGGAGCTGAATATTATATTATCATGTCTATGTCATTTGTGATCTTGCATGCTCTCCGTTACTTGTTGAAGCCTTGGCCAAGTGAATACTTGTAACTCCAAGAGGGGGTATTTATGCATGATAGTTGGGTTCAACCTCTATTTAACCTGGGATAGTGACAGCAAGTTCTAAGGTTGTAGATGTGTTGTTGCCACTAGGGGTAAAACAGCAATGCTTTATTCAAGGATGAATGTATTGTTTACATTACGCACATTACTTAATGCAATTGTCTGTTGCTTGCAACTTAATACTGGAAGGGGTACGGATGTTAACCGGAAAGTGGACTATTTAGGCATAGATGCATGCTGGATAGCGGTCTATGTACTTTGTCGTAATGCCCAAATGAATCTCATAGTAGACACCACAGCTCACACATGCATGTTATATGCACTTATCAATTGTCAATTGCCCAGCTGTAATTTGTTTACCCAGCATGTTAGTTATCTTATTGGAGAGACATGAAGCAGCACAAGGCTGTGGAGGAACAGCTCCACCTTGCTGCTACAACGTGGACAGCACAAATGTTGAAGGAACCACTTCAACGTGCTGCGCTAGATATCGCTCTAGAGGCGTGGGCTGCCAAGAGTTCAATCCAAACTCTTTAACACACAAGATCTAATCCAAGATCTTTAGGACAGAACACAAGTTCTTATTATTGATAGGTAGAGTGTACATAGGCTAGTTACATATGTAGAGGTGAGGACCTCTATTTATAGGCTCCATGAGCTTTCACTACTTAGCTCTACTTAAAGCTAGAAGGTTCTAGAGTACACTACTTAAAGCTAGGAAAGCAAATACAAACAACCTAGTTACTACTCATGGCTGGAACACTCTAGAAACCACTACACAACATATGGCTATAGTGCCAAATTATGTAGAGTATAGTAGAAGGGTGTAGAAGCAATAAAGGATTTGACTCCTAGATTATTTTTTTTATTTTATTTTTCTACTGTCCCTCATCATCCTCCCCTGGTTGTTTAGAACTCGACCTCGAGTTATCCTCATAAAGTGCTTGTTCTGGATGATAAAGAGTCAGGTCTGCCACATTGAATGTGTTGGAGATTCCCATGTTATTTGGAAGATCTATCACATAGGCATTGTCATTTATCTTCCTCAGAATTGAGAAGGGTCCATATTTCCGCTGCCTAAGCTTCCCTTTGATGCCTAAAGGCAGTCTTTCTTTACGAAGGTATACCATTACCTTGTCACCAACTTGGAATGTCTTCAACCTCCGTTTGCAATCAGCTAGCTGTTTGTACTTCTGATTTTGCGCCTCTAACACATGGCGAATTTCTTCAAATAGTTCGGTGTAGTTATCAGCAAAGGACAACGCTGCTTTTGAGTTTCCCTTTGATGGTAGCTTCACTAGATCCACCACATGTGTTGGAACTTTAGTGTAGACAATAGAGAAAGGACTCCTGCCTGTTGATCTATGCTTAGAGTTGTTGTAGGAGAATTCGGCAAGGGATAAAGCCAAATCCCATTGTCCCTTTCTATCTCCACAAATGCAACGGATCAGATTACCCAAAAACTTGTTCACAACTTCCGTTTGCCCATCTGTTTGTGGGTGCGCAGTACTAGAAAATTTTAATTCAGTGTTGAACTGCTTCCACAAAGTGAGCCAAAATGCAGCAAGAAACTTGCTATCACGGTCCGAGACGATGGACCTTGGGACCCCATGAAGTCTGACCACTTCTCGAAAGAACAAATTTGCCACATGATGAGCATCTGTTGTCTTGCGGCATGGAATGAAATGAGCCATTTTAGAGAACATGTCCACCACCACAAACACCGCATCATTCCCGCGCCTTGTTCTTGGCAAACCCAAGACAAAGTCCATAGAGAGATCCTCCCATGGAGCTTCAGGAACAGGCAAAGGCATGTACAACCCTGTGTTCGTGACGTGGCCTTTGCAGGTTTGACATACGGGGCATCGCTGAACAAACTTTCCAGCATCTCTCTTTAGTTGTGGCCAAAAGTATCGAGACTCAAGGTTAGCGATAGTCTTGTCACGTCCAACATGGCCACTAAGATCACTTGAATGGAGCTCTCTAATTAACTTGTCACGTAGAGAACTTCTCGGATGCACAAGCGATCACTCTTGAAGAGATAGCCATCTTGCACCAAATAGTCGTCACCTAATGGTTGGCCTCTCATGTGCTTTACCCAAACATGGCCAAAGTCCTCGTCCTCCTCATACAACTCCTTTAGTTGATCCATGCCGGGAAGTTCAGCCTCAAAAGAAATCAAGAGGCATGCACGGCGACTCAAAGCATCGGCTACTTTGTTGGTGGCTCCAGATTGTGCACAATGAGATAATTAAACCTCTCCAAATATGCTGCCCATCTTGCTAACATGCGATCCACATGCTTTTGATTCCGAAAATGCTTCAAGGATTGATGGTCAGTGTAGACAATAAACTCCTTAGGCAACAGATAGACTTCCCAAGTCTTTAAAGCCCTAAAAACAGCATATAATTCTTGCTGATATGTGCTCCACTTTTGTCTTGCTTCGCTTAGCTTCTCACTGAAGAAAGCAATGGGTTTTCGTTCTTGAGATAGAACAGCCCCAATGCCTACTCCACTAGCGTCGCACTCCAGCTCAAAAGTCTTACTGAAATCAGGTAGCGCCAAGACTGGTGCTTGTGACAATTTTTCCTTTATTTCCTTGAAACTTGTTTCAGCTAATTCGTTCCATTGAAATTTCCCTTTCTTTAGACATTCAGTGATTGGTGCCATGATCGTACTGAAATTCTTCACAAACCGCCTATAGAACGTTGCAAGACCATGGAAGCTTCTCACCTCTGAGATAGTCTTTGGTGTTGGCCATTCTCTGATTGCTTCAACTTTAGAGTCATCAACATGAATGCCTTCACTTGTTATGACAAACCCCAAGAAAATAAGTCGTGTTTGAAGGAAAACACATTTCTTCAAGTTCACATAAAGTTCGTTTTCCTTTAGTACCCATAGCACCTTACGGATGTGATCCAAGTGTTCATCTTCATCTTTACTATATATCAAGATGTCATCAAAATAAACCACAACAAAGTGGGATAAGAAGGGTCGAAGTACCTGGTTCATCAAGTGCATAAAGGTACTTGGTGCATTTGAGAGTCCAAATGGCATGACCATCCATTCAAACAACCCTTCCTTTGTCTTGAATGCTGTTTTCCATTCATCCCCGGGTCTAATGCGAATTTGATGATATCCGCTCTTCAAATCGAGCTTTGTGAACACTCTTGCGCCACTAAGCTGATCTAACATGTCATCCAAACGGGGAATAGGGAATCTATACCTTACGGTGATCTTGTTGATGGCTCTACTATCCGTACACATGCGCCAAGACCCATCCTTCTTTGGCGTGATCAAAGCTGGTACGGCGCATGGACTGATACTTTCTCGAATGTGCCCCTTTTGTAGCAATTCCTCCACCTTTTCCTTCAGTATAGCATGCTCTTTTGGGCTCATCCGGTAGTGTGGAAGATTAGGAAGACTTGCTCCCGGAATTAGGTCAATTCGATGTTGAATTCCTCTCATCGGCGGTAGGCCTTGTGGCTCTCCAAGTATGCTCTGGAATTCAGCTAGTAGGCCATGTACCTTTGCTGGAATTTCAACCACCGGTTGCTCTTCACCTTTCACAATAAGTGCAGCACACACATTTGCCTCCTTTAAGTCTTCCATAAACTCGCTAGAGGTGTGAGAAATAGTTAACATGTTCTTCTCCTCCTCCTTAGAGGTTTTGGCATCTGATTGGTTTGGTACTATAATGATCTTTCGCTTATTCCAAGTGAAAGAGTAAGAATTTTCCTTCCCTTTGTGTGTAGAATCCACATCAAACTGCCAAGGTCTTCCAAGAAGAACATGGCTGGCATCCATATCAACAACATCACACAACACATTGGAGCGATAGTACTTACCCAACGAGAGTGGCAGGTTGCATTGTTTGGTGATCCTCATATTCACCCCTTTCTTGATCCATCCAATACTGTAGGGATTTGGGTGATCATGAGTCTCAAGCTTTAAATGGTTCACCAAATTCTGAGAGATAAGATTCTCACAGCTGCAACTGTCAATCACTAATTTGCATACCTTGCCATTCACGGTACATTTGCTCTCAAATATTTTCTTCCGTTGTGTGTTGTTGGGCTGTGGTGTCGAGCACAAGAGACGTTGAATCACACACACCACCTCTTCACCTTCTTCTTCACAAACATCTTGTCCTTCTACATCCTCAGATTCATACTCTTCATCATCTCCATCATCATGGATAGTTGTGTTGGCGAATTTCCTCAATGGGCAATTGCTAGACACATGTCCCTCTTCACCACATTTATAGCATTTTACCACCGGCTTTGTCCTACTCTTGCCAGCTTGCCTTGGGGCAGGTTGTTTTGCCTTGGGTTGAGCAGACTTCTCTTCCACTGTATGGGAGTGACTCCTAGATGAACCTTCAGTATGAGGAAATGGAGCCTTACTTGCCTTTCTTGTCCTTGCCAACCTTTCAGCCTTTAATGCAAGAGCTTGTGCTTGGTCAATGGACCAAATTGGTTGCATCATCAAACGATCCTGAATAGTATCATTGAGACCATTGATGTACCTTGCAACTTGTTGATCTTCAGTTTCAGCAAGGTTGCACCTCACTTGTAGCCTTAGAAACTCTTCTGTATACTCTGAAACAGTCCTCTTTCCTTGAGCACAGTTTTGAAACTGAATAAATAGGATCTGATCATAATCTGCAGGCAAGAATCTCCCTTTTAAAAGACTCTTCATCTGCCGCCCAGATCTCACACGAGGTTCTCCTCTTAGTCTGCGGTCTTCTTGAAGGCGATGCCACCATGCACCAGCTCCTCCTTTCAACTTGTATGCGACCAAAGAAACTCTACGGTCTTCTAGAATATTCATGACCTCAAAGAAAGTCTCCACTTCATATAACCAATCAAGGCACCCTTCAATATCAACATTTCCATTAAAAGTTGGGATCTCAGCTTTCACCTTGTATGTATCCCTTGCATATGTAGGGTTGGGTACTCTTGGATATGCATAGAGATCAGGTTCTTCAAGGGTCTCATCATATTCCCCATCTCCAGAAGCTTCAGCATAAGTTGGCCTTCTTGAGGTACCATGAACAACATGTCGTTGAGGTGTTTTTACTTCAAGATGACCTCCCTTCCTTCGCTGCCGAATATCTTCTTCCTCCTTTGATGAATCACCTTCATTGGCAGTAGGAGGAACACCCTTTCTTATCATCTCAACCAGCTGATCGAATCTCCGGTTAAGATCTTCACGTAGCGCTTGGATTTGTTGTTCTGCAGCATCTATTCTCTTTCCCAATTCCTCCATTGCTTGCTGCAGCTTACTTTCAAAGAGTACACCAAGAGCTGGAACGGATCAGCAAGGCTCTGATACCACCTGAAGCAGCACAAGGCTGTGGAGGAACAGCTCCACCTTGCTGCTACAACGTGGACAACACAAATGTTGAAGGAACCACTTCAACGTGCTGCGCTAGATATCGCTCTAGAGGCGTGGGCTGCCAAGAGTTCAATCCAAACTCTTTAACACACAAGATCTAATCCAAGATCTTTAGGACAGAACACAAGTTCTTATTATTGATAGGTAGAGTGTACATAGGCTAGTTACATATGTAGAGGTGAGGACCTCTATTTATAGGCTCCATGAGCTTTCACTACTTAGCTCTACTTAAAGCTAGAAGGTTCTAGAGTACACTACTTAAAGCTAGGAAAGCAAATACAAACAACCTAGTTACTACTCATGGCTGGAACACTCTAGAAACCACTACACAACATATGGCTACAGTACCAAATTATGTAGAGTATAGTAGAAGGGTGTAGAAGCAATAAAGGATTTGACTCCTAGTTTATTTTTTTATTTTATTTTTCTACTGTCCCTCATCAGACACCACTAGTGAACTGTGGACCCCGGTCCATTCTTTTACATCTGAAATACAATCTACTGCAATCATTGTTCTCTACTGTTTTATGCAAACAAACATCATTTTCCATTCGATCCGTTTAACCCTTTGTTTTCAGCAAGCCGGTGAGATTGACAACCTCACTGTTAAGTTGGAGCAAAGTGATTTGATTGTGTTGTGCAGGTTCCACGTTGGCACCGGAATCCCTGGTGTTGCGCCGCACTACACTCCTTCACCAACACCTTCGAAGCAACGTCGTCCTCCTCCTGGATTGATAACCTTGGTTTCATACTGAGGGAAAACTTACTGCTGCACTCATCATACCTTCCTCTTGGGGTTCCCAACTGACGTGTGACGTACAAGCATTGTTTCTGGCACTATTAACTAGAGCCACCACACCGCCGTCGGCCACCGTCTCCTCTCCGGGCTGCATCTCTCCATCAAGTTTTTTCCTCACCATGACCATGTGTGAGTAGTCCTCCATCGGGGCTGAGGGCTCATGCCGGTAGCTATGTGGTTAACCTCTCTCTCCCATGGTGTGATCTTATTGTGATCATGAGCATTGTAATCTACTTGAATCTATAGATGTTTTCCCCTTTATTATGTTATGCTACTCAAGTGATTTGTCATTATAATCTGTGGAGTCATGTAAAGCACGTTATCGAGGTGACAGTGTGGGTGATGTGTTTGACTCCATTAATATGTTAGAGGGATATTTCATGAGTATTCTTGTGTTGGATGGCACTATTCACTTGTGGAGTTTGTGTACTACTTTAGGATTGCTCATAGTGACATTGGGGCGTTCTAGGTGTGTATCACCGACCTTGAGGTGTGCTTTCATAGCCCTACGCAATTGTCTTGGTGTGCTATAATACTGTGGTGTTTGTTTACTCAGACTTTAGGGAGTGCTGTTATAGCCCTACGCGGTAGATTGGTATTTCTATCCAACGGGAGAATAGTTCGGGGCAGCATAGTGAAGAAGAAGTATTTATGCATTCAATTATGATTATTATTGTTGAGAGTATCCACTAGTGAAAGTATGATCCCTAGGCCTTGTTTCCAAGCATTGAAACATCGTTTACTCGCCGTTTTGCTACATGTTTGTTTGCTGCCATTTTTATTACAGATTGCAATTACCACTCGTAATCATCCATATCACTTGTATTTCACTATCTGTTCGCCGAACTAGTGCACCTATACATCTAACAAGTGTATTAGGTGTGTTGGGGACACAAGAGACTTCTTGTATCTTAATTGCAGGGTTGCTTGAGAGGGATATCTTTGACCTCTACCTCCCTGAGTTCGATATACTTTGGGTTATTCACTTAAGGGAAACTTGCTGCTGTTCTACAAACCTTTGCACTTGGAGGCCCAACACTGTCTACAAGAATAGAAGCGTGCGTAGACATCAAGCTCTTTTCTGGCGCCGTTGCTGGGGAGGTAAAGTAAAAGGTACTCACACCCTCTTGTCAGCGTGTGAGTTCTCGAAGGTATTTCCTTTAGATTCTGCAGTTATATCTTTTTGTTTCTTGTTTTTATTTTCACTAGTTAGGCTTAATGGAAAACAACAAAAAAATTAGAGACCTCTATGAAATATATCTTGAATTAGGACATGATGTGTTTGAAGAGAGAATTAAAAAATCCATGGAACTTTGTTTGCATAATAGTGGTAGCAATGTTATTAATATGAATTCATTTAACACCTTCATTGCTAATGCTACGGAAAACCTTAAGCTTGGGGAAGTTTGTTTTGATGAATATGATATTTTTAGAGTTTGGAATAGAAAATTTATTTTGATGATACTATGCCTCCCATTTATGATGATTACAATGATGAATATGATATTTTTAGTCCACCTACTATTGAGGATAAAGTTTATTATGATTATGATATGCCTCCTATATATGATGATTACAATGATGGTTATGAATGTGTTACTCCCACTACCACTAATAAGAAGGATTTTACTTATGTGAAGAGTATTAATACTTTTATGCTTGTAAATCATGAAAGACATGCTTTATGTGATAGTTATATTGTTGAATTTATTCATGATGCTACTGAAAGTTATTATGAGAGAGGAAAACATGGTTCTAAACATTTCAATATTATTACGTTTCCTCTCTTTAAGTTGAAAGTCTTGAAATTGCTCTCGTTTTATCTTCCTCTGCTACTTGCTTTGTGTTTCAATAATTTAATTTCTTACAAGATCCCAATGCATAGGAAGTGGGTTAGACTTAAATGTGTTTCATATTTTCCTCTTGATGCTCTCTTTTGCGTTTCAATTCTTATTCCTATGTGAGCATCATTAAAACTATCATGTCTAGCTAAAAGACGTTAAAGAAAAGCGCTTGTGGGAGACAACCCGTGATTTTTTATATTCAGTTTTATTTTTGGTTTTTGAGTCAAGGTTCTTGATTACTATTGTAACATCACCTTTGTATCTTATTTTTCGTCTTTACGGCAAGAATAACCTCTTTTGATAGGTGGGATCAGACAATAGTGATTTGCTGTCCAGAAAACAGATTCCTAAGCTTCACTGCGAAAAATGTTAAAAATCACAGAAGAGGAATTTTGACCTGAAATTTATGACAGCAATATTCAGGTATTATTACACATTTCATTAGTTAAAAGTTTTTTGATTTGAGCAACGTAAGTGCCTCTGAAAATTCACTCTTTGCGGGGTGTTCAGTTTTTGACAGATTCTGTCTTTATTTTGCATTAGCCTCATTATTTGTGTTTTGTGTGGTTCTTTTGATCAATGAACAATACGCAACCATAGTAACAGTAGTTAATGTTTAGAATCAACTCATGATATGTCTTTGCTATACCTATGTGGATTTAATTTATGGAGACACTAACCCTCTAATCAAGTTTTATGATGAGTTTTGTGTAAAGAGAATTTTTAAGTGGAAGAGTTGAGGGTGATGAACAAAGATCAAGAGGGACAAACACTCAAGCTTGGGGATGCACCCCTGGGCTCACCCTACATATTTCGAATAAGTACAAGAATTAAAGCTTGGGGATGACAAGCCACCAAAGTCCAACCATCTTGATACCAAGTAAGTAAGCCTAGCTATATGGCTATAAAGAAAGCGCTTTACGGGAGGCAACCCGGTTGTTTTTATTTTTGATTTTCTTTATGTCCTCTTGCTGTAACAAGAGATTTAGTTTTTAGTTTTGTTTCTGGAATTTTTAATAAAGTGCCAAGTTTTACCCATTTTGGATTGAAAAAGATGCTTATTGTATTCGGAGATTTTATTTCAGCACAAATCTGTGCATGGTATGATTTTTAATTCCTATTCTGTAACTCCGAATGAGCTGAGATTTTAACTGTAATTGCAACTTTTCATCCTCTATAAGCGTGAATTTTTTTAGATTTTTTAAACATATTTAAGTAGGGTAGAAAAATGCGTTTTGCTGCTGCTGTTTTTCTGGACAGATTCTGTCCCATTTTGTTTGATGCATTCTTTGAACTTTTAACTTGAATCTTTTTGATCCAATTGAGTTTATAAGTAGGCATACAACATTATACACTTTCTAGATATTCATATGAATTTTTGTTTAAGTATTTTATGCAGCAAGCAATTCATTTGTCTATCACTACTAATGTCACCCCACAGAAAAGAAATGGGAGAAACGGTGTTTTGAAGTTTTTTCACAGGAATTAGAGGAGATGCACCAAGAGCTATCCAAGGATGGTGAAGACCATAAGCTTGGGGATGTGAAGACAACCCCACTGGACCAACACACTCTCGGTTTGCACACGTCTAACTTCTGTTTTTCGATCAATGCACTTTATCGCATAAACTTGGAGCGTCTTTTATTTGCTTTTTATTTTCGGTTTGATTTTTATTTTTCTTGAGACCACCACTATCATTTATGTATGAGAGAGCTACTGGAATTTTGGGTTGAATTAAGTTAGATGCTATTAAAAATATGGGAAAAGGGATGTTTGAGTTGATTCAAAAAGATATATAGTTGCATGATTCATGTGCTTTTTAATGAGTATTAATTTGCAAGTGTTTTATCAAGAGCTATCTTTTATTCATGTTTTGATGCTGAATGTTACTTTACTTTGTTTAACATGGATTGGTTAGTTCTATGGACACCTATGCATGCATGTAGACGGTCAACTTTCTCCCTCTTGCTAGCCAAAAAATTCCGACAAGTAAAAACTTGTTTTCCAACACCTTCAAACCAAAGTTATTCCAGTGAGTCCACCATATCTACCTATTAGCTTAATGCTATTCCAAGTATGTGTATCATGACATATGTATTATCTATACTTCTGAATTAAAATGCTTATGTTATTGATTGTTATGGGAAAAGTTGGTTAAAAAGCTCTCACGAACTTGATGCACACTTTACTTTTATTGCACTTAATAAACATGAACCATTGTGATTAAAATTATGAAGTTGTGAGCTTGACAAGAGTCTTGGTTGGGAGTTAGCTCATATGTGCTGTCACATGGCAAGCTTTCAACGTGCTCTTAATTATATTTAGTTGATATCATGTACTTTTGTTTATGGATGCTTATCATGGTGCCAAATAAATGAGGAAACTTAGTAAGTTTGAGGAGTTTGTATAAATGGCTAGAGAGATACCTGGGCCGCCAATCTAAGCCATGCATCATTCATGGTGGAAATTTACAGCGCACCATAGTGAACACTCCGTGATGCACGTCATAATAAAAAGCTATACCAATAGTAAATAAAATAGTGCTGAGATTGTTCATTGTCTGTTTGTCTTGTCATTTTGACATGGGCTAGTTTCCATGTCCTGAGGCAAGAGGTACCCCAGTTGACACTCTTAATGATGCTTACAATGACTTTAACTTGAACTTACTTTTGTGGACCGAGTTGAGTAACACTATGGTGTAGGTACTCGTATTCACGGGGCATGAGGCATTCAACCCATACTTTGTCAAGCACACTACTCATATTTGCTTTCACTTTAAACTTTAACCATTCAAGATGCTATGATAGGGGTAATGAGAGCTCCACACCAATGGATACCACATTGCAAATATTAACTTAAGTAGAAGCATTTGGAAGCTAGATGAAACTTATTCATGTTTGACCTCTACTTATTTATATATCTTTCCAAAGTGTCCACCTTTTATATTCAGATTTCATAAGAATACTCTATGACCATTATAGGATGTTTTTACTTTTCATTATGCATACATTTGTTCCATAGTACTTTCTTCTATGTTACACTTTGTGAATTATCATTGAACATCCTTACATTCAATATTTGATATCACTTCATAATCTATCTTGTATATTACTATTCCTTTGAATAATGAATCATTTGACTCTATGTAGCAATAGTAATCATCTTTAATATCCATTGATAGTATTAAAAAGCAAAGTCCATGTTAGTTTTATCACCTTCATACTCGAGGACGAGTATAGGTTAAGCTTGGGGACGTTGATGCATGTAAAATGCATACATGAACTTTGCATTATATTACTTATATTTTAATCATATTTGCATCATATAAGGGTAATATCATTGTTTTATATTGATTTTGGGAATATTTCATAGTTTCCCTATTTTTCTGGAATTAACCCTGCACTGGCAGAAAACCCTATTTTCTATATTTTGATGTTTCATGCTTATTTTATATCAATTGCCACATGTTTATATACACTTTATATTATATTATGGCATTTATTGTACTAACCTATTAATAGTTGCAAAAGTGCACAATGTTCTTGTTTTACATTTTGATGTGTAGGAATTATCAAAAATACAACAGGAAACCTTGTTGGAGTCAAATTGGGACTTTCCTGAAATCTGCCTGAAAACTCTTTTTGAAGATGGTCACGTACCGGACAGAAGACGACGTCTAATGGAAAAAGTCTAGTCGCGAAAGTTGTCAGAAATTTCGCGAGGAACGTTAGACTTAAAATTCGGCCCAATCCGAGTCCGGGCGGCCGAGAAAAGCCCGATTTACCGCAGCCCTAGATGGGATGATGGAAATCCGTGAGACTATATAAAAAGAGGAAACCTAGCTCACAAACACACACGAATTTTCCTCCTCCAAGGCAGCTGCCGGGGGGTGGAAACCCTCCTCCATACCAGCACTATCTCCAAGGAAGAAGGGCGGCCAAGGGCCGCTGCCCCCAAGGGCCGACGCCGCCTCCAAGGCCGCCGCCGTGGCTGCCACCGCCGTCGGCCACCGTCTCCTCTCCGGGCTGCACCTCTCCATCAAGTTTTTTCCTCACCATGACCATGTGTGAGTAGTCCTTCATCGGGGCTGAGGGCTCGTGCCGGTAGCTATGTGGTTAATCTCTCTCTCCCATGGTGTGATCTTATTGTGATCACGAGCATTATAATCTAGTTGAATCTATAGATGTTTTCCCCTTTATTATGTTATGCTACTCAAGTGATTTGTCATTATAATCTGTGGAGTCATGTAAAGCACGTTATCGAGGTGACAGTGTGGGTGATGTGTTTGACTCCATTAATATGTTAGAGGGATATTTCATGAGTATTCTTGTGTTGGATGGCACTATTCACTTGTGGAGTTTGTGTACTACTTTAGGATTGCTCATAGTGACATTGGGGCGTTCTAGGTGTGTATCACCGACCTTGAGGTGTGCTTTCGTAGCCCTACGCAATTGTCTTGGTGTGCTATAATACTGTGGTGTTTGTTTACTCAGACTTTAGGGAGTGCTGCTATAGCCCTACGCTGTAGATTGGTATTTCTATCCAACGGGAGAATAGTTCGGGGTAGCATAGTGAAGAAGAAGTATTTATGCATTCAATTATGATTATTATTGTTGAGAGTGTCCACTAATGAAAGTATGATCCCTAGGCCTTGTTTCCAAGCATTGAAACACCGTTTACTCGCCGTTTTGCTACATGTTTGCTTGCTGCCATTTTTATTACAGATTGCAATTACCACTCGTAATCATCCATATCACTTGTATTTCACTATCTCTTCGCCGAACTAGTGCACCTATACATCTGACAAGTGTATTAGGTGTGTTGGGGACACAAGAGACTTCTTGTATCTTAATTGCAGGGTTACTTGAGAGGTATATCTTTGACCTCTACCTCTCTGAGTTCGATATACCTTGGGTTATTCACTTAAGGGAAACTTGCTGCTGTTCTACAAACCTCTGCACTTGGAGGCCCAACACTGTCTACAAGAATAGAAGCGTGCGTAGACATCACGTCCACATAAACCTGCACGTTTCGCCCAATTTGCTTCTTGAGGCAATCTTGCATCATGCGCTGATATGTTGCGCCTGCGTTTTTGAGCCCAAAGGGCATGGTTTTGTAGCAGTAGACCCGGAGTGGGGTTATGAATGTCGTTTTCTCTTCATCTTCTTCCTTCATCCTTATCTGGTGGTAACTTGAGTAAGCATCCAGGAAGGATAGGCGAGCGCATCCGGCGGTAGAGTCAATGATCTGGTTGATTCGAGGTAGTGGAAAGTGATCCTTTGGACAACATTTGTTGAGTGCTGTGAAATCCACACACATCCGAAGGATATCTGTATGCTTCTTCTCTACAAGTACGGGGTTTGCCACCCATTGTGATTTCTTGATTTCTCTGATGAACCCTGCCGCGAGTAGTCTGTCGACTTCAGCTTCGACTGCGGTTTGTTTCGGGCCAGAGATACGGCGCATTGTTTGCTTGACTGGTTTAGCATCTGGAAACAGTTGGAGAGAGTGCTCGGCGAATTCACTGGGAATACCTGGCATGTCGGTTGGACACCACGCAAATATATCCCAGTTCTCACGGAGGAATTCGATGAGTGCGCTTTCCTATGCGATAGGCAGACTCGAAGAGACGTTGACTGTCTTGGTCGGATCGATCGGGTGCACCTGATGCGACCTTGTGTCATTTGTTGCATTAAATGCCCTATCGACTGCCACCTTTTTGTGCTCCTGCATGAGTCTGCGGTCGTTGGAAACCGCGAGACTGGCGAGTGTTGCTTCCATACTGAACAGCTCAGAGATTTTGCTGAACTCGCGGTCGCAAGAATCGGACTTTTGGAAGTTTCCCTTGATAGTGATTACTCCTTTTGGTCCTGGCATCTTCAACTGGAGATATGCGTAGTGTGGAACTGCCATGAACCGAGCGAACGTCGGGCGTCCAAGTATGGCGTGGTACTGTGACTTCCAGTCGACGACCTCGAACTCAATCGACTCTGTCCTGAAGTGGTTTTTGTCCCCGAACGTGACGTCGAGTTGTATTGTTCCTTCTGGGCTTATTGCTTTGCCTGGGACGATACCGTGGAAGGTGTTTGTGGACTTTGGCAGGTTTTCGACTGACCTGTTCATTTTGCGAAGTGTATCTGCGAAGATAATGTTTATGCCGCTGCCTCTATCCATGAAGACCTTAGACATGGCGTAGCCTCCGATTTGAGCGTCGAGTACCAGGGCAGCATGCCCTGGTCGAACTACAGATGGTGGATGGTCTTCCCTGCTAAAGTTTATTGCTATTTCGGATCCCTTCAAAAATTCAAGAACAGCAGGAGGTGCCATGACAGCCATATTCACTTGTCGAGTGCGCAGTTTTTGTTCCCTGTTTGAAGGGCGACCTTTCTGTATCATGTACATCTGCCCTTGGGGCGGAGGGTACCGAGGTTCGTCCACCCGAGGTACGGGGTGTATGGCACTCGCGATATTGCCGCCTGCTGCAGGCTGTGGGGGTTGTGGTGGCGCCATCAGAGCGGGTACATTGTTTGGCTGGGGTGCAGTTGCGGGTGCAGATGCGGCTGCTGCCTTTCTGAGTTGCATGTAGTCAGATACTAGTTTGTTGAATTCTCTGCAGTTTCTCATCGAGTGATTGGAGCGCAATTTTCCGTCATCTCCCTTGTACAGGTGTAATCTGCAATGGTCATCCATCTTGTCATCGAACGATCGCTCGTTTTGTGCATCGGAACGCGACTTCCGCCATTCTTTCTTCTTGTAGCTATCTCTTCGTTGGTCGCGGTCTCGACTGTCCCGGCGATCTTCTCGACTGTCCCGGCGATCATCTGACCGTCGGTCGCTTCTATCTCGGTCGTCTCGGGGTGTGGAGAACCCAGCCGCCATGAATTCGGGTCTATCATAGTCGTAATGATGTTTTGAACGCTTGCGCCTCCGGTCGTCTCTGTATGAGTCTCTGCGGTTTCGACTGCCGCTTTCATGGTTGTCGCGTGGTGGGGAGGCACGGCTGGTGTGTGCCAAGTCTTCTCCATCTGCCCACTCAGTCGCGATCTTTATGAGGCTGGCCACAGATGTTGGCTTTTCTCGACCAAGTGCTTCTTTGAAATCTCGCCTGGCGAGGCCCATGATGAAAGCATCCATGGCCATATCTTCTAATATTACTCTAACAGAGTTGCGTATGGTGGTCCATCGCCGTATGTATGATCTCAGCATTTCATCTGAACGTTGAGTGCAAGCTCTCAGTTCTTCGAATGTTTTCGGTCGATCGCATAGCGGTTCGAAGTTCTTGATGAAGTCTCTGCGGAAATGATCCCACGAGTCGTATGATGATGGAGGTAGCGCCTTGAGCCAGTCGCGGGCTGTACCTTCGAGCATTAGTAGTATGTATTGCATTGCTGTGGTGTTCGTGCCTCGTTGGCACGAGACAGCGAGTCTGTAGTCTTCCAGCCATCCTGAAGGTTCATGTCGACCCGTGAACTTGGGTTGTTCAGATGTTAGCTTGAACCCTTTGGGCATCCGTGTCTCGCGGACGCGTCGAGTGAAACACAGAGCTCCGCATGGCTCAGGCTCCCGATCAGAGTACGAGTCGCTACTGTAAGATCTGCGTGATCTGCTTCTGGACCTGCGCCGGTGTGAGCCGCTCCTTTCCTCCGAGTGGTGGCTGCGACCACTACGATTATGTTCTTCACGGCGCGGGTCGACTATGGCGCGATCTCGACTCCCTCCTGGAGTTTTTGGATCTGGGTGTAGGGCTTTTGCCGCTAGGGCCAGTGATTTGATCTGTTGGCGATGTAGTTTTGGATTGGGGTCATCCGTCGGAGGCTTTATTGCCTGTAGGTAAGCTGCAGCAGAGAAAAGGGCACCCGCAGCTATCTTGGGTATTGGTACTCCCTCTGCATCGAATGTCATGAATGACGAGCCTAAGTTGCGGGTGAGCGCTTCCCTCTCATCTTCCGGGAGGCGTGACAGCCTCGATCTGGGTCTTGGGTCTGCCCGCCCGGTGGAACTCATGGAGAGCTGTCTTCTTCGTGCACTCGACAAGCTGGCTTTCTTTTTACGCTCTTCGAGTGTTGCTCTGATCTACTGTAGTCAAAGTGATTCCTGCCAGTTGAAGTACTGGAAGGTCAACATCTCTTCTCGTGTTTCATCCGCTGGCATCATTGTGCACTCCTTAATGACTTTATCTGCTTTTGCTGCCATTTCAGCAGTAATTATGAGAGTTGTGACTCCATCCGGCATAGTTACTGTGCACGGGAATTCTGTAGGCCTGCGGCTGGCTGCAACTTCAGATGATTCTGCAGCGAAGGCAACGTAGACCTGCTGGGGAATCACCTGTGGGTACGTGTATGTGTTGTCGATTCCTGTCATGGAGTCGATGTCCTCATCGAGACTCATGTCGGAGTCACCCATGGGTACGTGTATGTGTTGTCGATTCCTGTGATGGAGTCGATGTCCTCATCGAGAGTCATGTCGGAGTCAGTATGCCAGTCGAACGGTCCATCTGGATGGAGCTCGTCATCGACATGTTCATCGCCTATCTCATCTCGGTGTCAGCAAAACTGTTGTGGATCTCAGAATCGAGGTTGTTGGTGCAGATCTCGGAGTCGACGTTGTTGTCGATATGGATTTCGGGTTCGTCGAAGTCACTGAGTGAGATCCCATGGTCGAGGGCATCGTCGAGTGGAAAATCGATCTCGGGATCGTTTTTGCGGTATGCTGATTCAGCTTCCTCACCTTGGAATTCTTTTGCCATCCACTCGTCGAGCTCTCGAGTTGACATGGTTGTTGCAGATGAGCAGGCTTGGAGAATCGACGATGGTACGGACACAGTTGATGGAGCCGCAGTCGATGGAGCCACAGTCGATGGAGCCTCGGGTGCGGCAGTCGCGAGTTGGCGTGGATCCGTCAAGTCCTGCGTACCAAGCTTGTTTACAAAAAAATTGAATGAACCAACGGTTAAATCCAAACCTGACTCGAGACCAGCGAACGTCTCCTGGAATTCTGGCGAGTGTGGCTCGAAGTTCATCAGAGGATCTGATGTGCTTTTTGCTGGTGAAGTTGGCATGCTGCCGTTTGTCGAGTGAGTCGGCGAGTTGCCGTGTGTCGCCCGAGTCGGCGAGTTGTGGTTTGTCGATGCAGCCGGCGAGTTGCCTATTGTCGATGCGATTGGCGAGTTGCCGTTTTCCGATGGAACCGGAGAAACCGTGAGTCCAGCACTATTCTTTCCCACAGACAGCGCCAATTGACGAGGGGTTAACTCATCAAATCCCATGGTTAAGGACCTAGGGTTGAGATTACGAGGGAGAGAACGTGGTAGGGCTGGTAGTTTCATCGGCTGACAAGCAAAAGCAGGGATTTACCCAGGTTCAGGCCTCCGAAGAGTAACACCCTACTTCCTGCTTGTCTGGTATTGATCTTGTGAGATTATGCGAGCTACAATGGAGTCCCAGCGAGATGTCGATCTCGCTAGGGTTTTGGTGGTTCGAGTATTGCCTGTCCTGGATCGGCGGCCCTCCCAGCCTTTATATAATAGGCTGGGTCTCGGGGGTTCGCAACCGACTCAGATTACATGTAAGGAAAGTCTAAACCGACTATGCCTATGTCTAATCTTGGAGGATACTCCATCTTCGTGGGCCTTCTGTCATGGGCTTCGAGTAGGCTCTTGATAGTTGGGCCTTAGTCGCCACGTGCACCAGGTAACCTCATGGTAGGGTACCCGAGAGGTATATCCCTGTCAGGCAGAGAGCCTCATGTCCAACACTCCCGAGTGGACCATTAAAAACCATATCCGTCTCATTGCATTGTCTGGTCACGGCGGCTCCCTGGAGACGACATGATAAAGCTAGGAGTATCACATATTAACGAATTCAAAAACCACGTTGCCGATTGCACGTTGCTGACTCGACGTTCCATTTTATAGAAAATGTCACGTGTCGCACAATTGCTTTCTGGCGTATTTCTGGGTTTCCTTTTGTTTGGGAGGTGTTTTGGGTTTTAGTATTATTGGGTTACCCTTAGTATGGGGGCGATATTTTTTTTTCCTTCGTTACTTCTTCTTCTCTGTTCTTGCTTTGTTTTACTGTTGATCCGTCTGATCCGTTCCTTTTGCCAACGGGGAGCCGGACTGTCGTGGTATCGGTCACGGCAGTGCCATCTTGAGAGGGCTGAATGCGTGGGGACTCAGTTCTACGGGCGACGGTGCTCGCTGGCGGGATTGGGTATGAGCAAGGGACACCAAGACATACCCAGGTTCAGGGCCCTCATGTGGAGGTAACACCCCTATTCCTGCAGGGACTCGTATATGAGCAAGAGATTACAATGGTCATCTTTATGTCTCGTCGGCATGGGCCGTCGGGTAAAGCTTACTGTTCAGGCCGTCATCGATGTCTTCGGGGAGCCGGCTTGGCGTCTGGCCCACGTCGTCTTGTCGGGAGCCTTTGTCGTGTCTAGCTGTCTCATCAAGCCGGCTAGCGGACAGCCCAGCCGGCCTGTTCCACGTTGCCGGCTAGCGATGCCGGCCAAGAAGACCTTGAGGCCAGCTGGCAGTTCAGCCGGCCGATGCTTTTTTGAGTCTTGTATACCCAGGGTTTATATCCCTGACAGTAGTCCCCGAGCGCGAGGAGGTTTTACGGCCATGAGCGGCCAGGGAAGCCTTCACGGGCTCCCCAACTTGCTAGAATATTCTTGGTCTTGGACTTGTCCGTTTTGGAAGAGCGTGCCGGCATGCCGACTGGAAAGACGTCAGGGATGACGTAGGCCACGACCGCGGTGGCAGTTGGCAGGGCGATTCCTCGGTTCCCGCATTGGATTCTTTGTGGCAACCGCACACTTTATGGGATCGTGTGTGGCATCCGTCTCGAACGTGGGGGAAACCATCAGAGGTCGTGCGCCGCGTGGCGCAGTAAAAGAGCCGTTACTGCGGGCCCCGCGGGTAAATAAATAGAGACGGAGCGGCCGGCGCAGGGCATTATTCCCCATTCTCTCGGCCACCGCTCCACTTCATCTTCTTCCTCTCGCTCGTGTGCCACCATCGGACACAGTAGCTCTGTGCCCATCTCTCCTCCTGCTGCGCCATCGATGGGCGACCGCGGCGCTTGGAGCGGCTCCCAGGCCACGGAGTACGAGATCCGGCGATTTCGGCGCGATGGGCATTTGCCGCCGAAGACCTTGGTGACGCACCGGCTTCCGCCCGCCGGCGAGATTGCGCCGAATCCGCAGGACGGCGAATGGGTCATCTTCGCTGCGCACGTGGAGCGCTGGTTCGCGCTCCCCGTGAGCGATTTCTTCATCAGCTTCTGCGATTTCTTCGGGATCCAGGTCCACCACTTGGGAGCGAACGCCATTGCGGCGTTCTCCTACTACGCTGCGCTCTACGAAGCATACCTCGGCGTGCGGCCACATCTGGGCTTCTTCCTGAAGCTGTTCTTCCTCAAGCCGTATACAAAGTGGACGGCGGGGCCGCTGACGGAGTGCGGGAGCGCCATCATCCACTCGTGCGCGCAAACCAGCCTCCCCAAGCTCCACCACCCAGATTCCGTCAAGAAATGGCAGAAGACGTACTTCTACGTCAAGAATGCCACCGAGGTCGACTGGATCCGGTTGCCGGAGTTCAGCCGGGCGACGCCGTCTAGGGCGACTTGGTCGCTGAAGTCGTATGGGGATCAAACTGACATCCATGAGATGCTCCGCCGGCTACGCGATTTCGCGTCAGCCGGCCTGACTCCGAGGGATTTGCTCCTCTGCTGGATGGAGCGGCAAATCATGCCGTTGCAGCAGAGGAGCCACAAGATGTGCCACTACTCCGGAGAGCGGGACCCGACGAGGACGTCGAGGAAGACTCCGTCGGTGGAGGATCTGGACCAACGAGTTCGGATCATGTCCAAGGAGTGGGTGCAGGACAACTGGAAGTTCGGGCAGATCCCGTACGACCGCGAGCGCTTCGCACCCCAGGTACGCCGTCTGGCTTCATTGGTCTTGATTCCATTCTTGCATATCTCGACATGTTTGGCCGGCTACTAATCGAGCCGGCGACGTTTTGCAGATGTTCGAGATCCAGAGGATCGAGAACGCGGGAGGGCCGCCCTTCGAGGCCGACCTCCCGGAGATCTTTGAGGAGGGGGCCGGCGAGAGTAGCTACATGGACTCCGGCGAAGAGAGCGTGGCGTGCGGGACTGGACCGACGACAACGACGATGAGGTGGTCAAGATCAGGAGGCCGTCATCAGGTCCGGTCTCCAAACGGACAAGGGCGGGCCAGGCGAGCCGGATGGAGGACCCAGCCGAGCCATCTACGAAGAGGGCGCGCGTCGCGCCGGTGAAGAAGATCACGACGGTGAGGCGGCGTCCGGTCATCCGGCGCACTTGCGATGAGTAAGCGCATTTTCTTTCTTGGCCGATTGTTGTTGTAGACGGCAGGAACTGATTTGCTTCGTATCTCAGTGATCAGGTCTCCGTTGGTGGAGGTTCCCTCCCCGAGCCTGCGCGATACCCACTGCGGAGGCGGCGGCGGCGGAGGCGGCGGCCAACGATGCAGCCATGGCGGAGGTGGCGGCCAAGGATGCGGCCACGGCTGAGGCGGCAATCAAGGACGCGGCGGAGGCGGCGGCCAACGATGCAGCCATGGCGGAGGTGGCGGCCAAGGATGCGGCCACGGCCGAGGCGGCAATCAAGGACGCGGCCATAGCGGAGGCGGCAATCAAGGACGCGGCCACAGCGGAGGCGGCAACCAAGGACGCGGCCACGGCGGAGGCGACGGCCGAGGTGGCGGCGACGGCGAGCCACGAGGATGGTGGTGATGTAGTGATGGCCGAGGCTTCGGCCCCATGTATGGCCCTCGTCATCAAGGACGGGCAGCCGGCTGGCGGGGTAGCCGGCGCGAAGGAGTTGGTGCCAGGTCCGTCTCCGAGCGCCACCACGCCAGACGGCACGATCCGGGAGCCGCCTATGAGCCTGCGCCTGGCCCAGGAGATGGTGCATCACTTGGAGGCTGAGCTGTAGAAGGCAAAGCGCCTTCGGGAGTCGGTAGAGGTAACATTTTTCTCCCAATTGCTTATTTTCTTGTGCGAGTTTGTTTCTTCTTCTTCTCAACTTTAGTTTTCTGCAGGCTGCGCTGGTGGAGCTGGAGCAGGAGAACCGGCAGCTGAAGTGGAAGGTCCACGAGCTGGAGAAGCACCTGATGGCGGCTGAAGGTATATACTTAAACTTCTGGACTTGGTTGTGCTTCTTTTCGCTTTTTGCTGATACACCGTCTTGGTTGTGGCAGAGACGGCGAAGCGGGTTCCTGAGCTCGAGGAGCAACTGAAGAACTTGCTTCCTGCGTCCTTGCTGGCGAAGAAGCTCGAGGAGCGAGACGCCGCCAATGACGAGGCCAAGGGAGAGCTCCGGGCCCAGCTTGCGAAGGCGAAGGAGGAAATCGCTCGGTTGGTGAAAACCAACGGCGAGCGAGAGGTCGCTTTCGACAGGTTGACGCAGTGGAAGGACAACCTGGTGATGCGGCTGGAGCAGATGTGTATGGCTGCGGAGGATACCACAGCGAAGCATGCTGAGGAACTTCGGCTTAGCCAGGAGTGCACGGACGAGGTGCGCGGTTGCCTTAACCGTGTCAACGACATGCTTCTTGGTGAGTTTCGCTTTCCTGTTTTCTCTTCTTTGTCTTGGTCTTGGGTGTTTGGCCGGCTGCTGATCCAGCCGGTGTGACCGCATGTGCTTAATTATCACGCGTCAGAGAACGCCTCCCCCTATCTGCCGATCGAGGATCGAGCCAAGGAGGTGATGGAGATGCTGCAGCAGCTGCGGGCGGTGGGTAACTCCATCTTCGAGGCCATGTGGGCTAAGGACGACGTGCCCTTCTCCGGGTTTGACCTTGCTGGCCGGCTGCATGGAGTGCCCGAGGCCATCTTCGAGCTCCAGGACACGGCGGCTCGCGGGGAGAGCCGAGATGGCCTTGGCGCTGATGATGAGCTGGTTCAAGAGCGCGGAGCCTTCGATGCTTGCCAAGGGCTTCCGGACTGGAACGTCCTTCGAGAGTTTGCGCAACACGCCGGGTATCCAGGAGACGACCACCCGGATTCCGGAGGCGGTTGACTTTGACGATATCGTGGAGGCAGCTCCGCCGCTGGAGGAGGAGGGAGCTGGTGCCGCTCCGCTGCCTGAGGGTGAGCGGAACGACGAGCCAGAGTCCTGAGCGAGTCCTCGGGATGCCGGACGTAATTCTATAGTTTCACTTAGTTTGCTTTGCCACTCGCCGTTTACTTTTGTTGAACTTGCTGCGGAGCTTCGTCTCCAATATATTTGATTTGCACTTGTGCCTTGCTGCACTTTTTGTTGCTGTTGGTTCAACCTGGTGGTAGCTTTTAGGGCATTCCAACCAGGTCTCCCCAGTCCCCGAGTTTCGGGCGGGCTTGCTGTAGGAAAGTCGGGTCAGAACTCTTCGACCTGTCTTAGTAATTTTTGATGTAGAACTTTTGTGCCGGCTTCGGGAGCCGGCCAGACAGTGGAGTAGACGGTTAATAGGCCAAACGGCAATGCACAAGAACTTGTCAATTTTTAGTTTTCGTGACACTTTTATTGATGACTTGCCCATGTCTTGCCGCTTCGAATGCTTTCGCGTGCTGCTCACTTGGCCGCATGGACTCTTGCCGGCTGAACTCTGCAGCCGGATCCAAAGAGGTGCCAGGAAGTGTGTGACACAGTACTTGCGATCTGGCAGCTTAACTTAGGCGTGACGTGGAGCCGGCGGCTGCTTTTTCCTTAGGTATTTTTCGCGTGGGATCAACCTTAGGCTTGTGCTCTTGCCGGCTGGACTCTGCAGTCGGATCCGAAGAGGGCCTTTGGCGTCGTTCACGCTACTAAGTTGACCCGTAGGAAAAGTAGGCCGCAGGTAGCCGGCCAGTCCCCGGGTTTACCAGCCAAGGGAGCCGGCAAGAAACAGGGTGATGAAAAAACTTTGAAGGTGATTCAAAAGGTCAGTCCCCGAGTGTAGCTTGCGGCTGCCTACTTTCGTTCATAGTCTGGATACCGGGGTACGTACATTACATGCTCATGTGTAGAAGGGACGGCGGAGGTTGGCATTCCAAGGCCTCTCCGTCTCCTCACCCGAGGTGTCCTTCTTGTTCTTTCGTGGCTTTCGCGCATCGACAAGGTAATATGCATCATTGTGTAGGGCATGGCTAACTATGAATGGACCCTCCCATGGCGGGGATAGCTTGTGCATGCCTTTCTTGTCCTGGATCAGCCGGAGAACAAGGTCTCCTTCGCGAAACACGATTTTCCGGACTCGCCGGCTATGATACCTTCGCAGATTCTGCTGGTATATGGCTGATCTTGCCAGCGCCAGCTCGCGGGCTTCTTCGACCAGGTCCACACCATCTTCGCGGGCCTCTTTGGCTTCCGCTTCGGTGAACAGGACGACGCGCGGTGCGTCATACTCGATATTAATTGGCAGCACGGCCTCGGCCACATATACGAGGAAGAATGGCGTGTAGCCGGTTGACCGATTCGGCGTCGTGCGCAGGCTCCAGAGCACAGCCGACAACTCGTCTAGCCAGCAGCCGGGAGCTCGGTGAAGTGGCTCTTCTAGCCGGGGCCTGATGCCGGCCAGGATTAGCCCATTGGTTCACTCCACTTTCCCATTCGCCTGTGGGTGGGCTACGGATGCTAGGTCCAACCAGATGCCGTGGTGGCCGCAGAAACGCGCGAAGACGCCCTTGGCAAAGTTCGTGCCATTGTCGGTGATGATGCTGTGTGGTAGCCATATCGGTTGATGATGTCCTCGAAGAAGGCAATGGTGGAGTAGCCATCTAGCTTCTTGATCGGCTTCACCTCTATCCACTTGGTGAATTTGTCCACAGCCACCAGGATATGGGTTAGGCCGCCTCGCGCCGTCCGGAAAGGCCGACCATGTTGAGTCCCCAGACGGCAAAGGGCCATGTGATAGGAATTGTCTTCAAGGCCGAAGCCGGCTGGTGCTGTTGTGCGTGAAAAAGTTGGCAGCCTCCGCACTTGCGGACTAGCTGCTCTGCATCCCAGAGTGCAGTTGGCCAGTAGAAGCCATGGCGGAGTGCCTTCGCCGCGATGGCCCTTGATAACGCGTGGTGGCCGCACTTGCCTTGGTGAATTTCGCGGAGGAGCTCGTAGCCCTCCTCTTGCTTGGCGCAGCGTTGGAACACGCCGGAGACGCTGCGCTTGTACAGCTCGTTGTTGATGATGGTGTAGGCCTTGGCACGGCGCAGGACTTGCCTGGCCTCGACCTCATCTATTGGCAGCTCGCCTTTGACGATGTAGGTGAGGATTGGCTACGCCCATGATGGTGCTTCTTGAACTGCGAAGACGCTTTCTTGTCTGGGTGCGCCAGTCCCCTGGTCTGTCATGCCGTCTTCTGGATACGGCGAGCCGGCTATGGCTGAGGACTTGGCAGTCCCCGAGTCCGTCATGCCGTCTCCAGGATCCGGCGAGCCGGCGATGGCTGAAGAGGTGGCAGTCCTCGGGTCCGGCTGGAGGATGGACTCGGAGTCTGCCGCAGGCTTGATAGACGGCTTGCGAAGATGCTCGAGGGAGATGCCAGGAGGGATGGATTGCCGGGTTGAGCCGATGCGTGCGAGTGCGTCGGCGGCGTCGTTGCTTGCTCGTGGGACGTGGTCGAACTCGCAGCCCTCGAAGTGTGCGCTGATCTGCCGCACGAAGAAGCGATAGGCAGCCATGTTGGGGTCCTTAGCATCCCAGGCACCAGAGACTTGCTGTACGACAAGGTCTGAGTCCCTGTAGCATATGATGCGGCGGATGTTCATCTCCTTGGCCAGCTTGAGGCCGTGGACCAGCACCTCGTACTCGGCGATGTTGTTGGAGGCGGTGAAGTGTATCTGGAGGACGTACTCCAGCTTATCTCCCTTGGGTGAGGTGAGGACGATGCCGGCTCCCAAACCTCCAAGCATTTTGGAGCCGTCGAAGTGCATCCGCTAGTGCGAGTCATCTGGGGCAGGCGGCAGGTACTCC